>LPNX010781504.1:95656-150385 GCA_001517045.1 Pseudotsuga menziesii | reverse complement strand
TAATAGGAATGTAGCTGTTGCAGCTGCTGGATCAGAAAATCGTGACTAGTACTGTAGCTGCAATTACTGTAATGGCTGGCACAAAGAATATGGGACTGTGACTGCTGGAAGATGGAAGGTGTCACTGGTGTAGGATCATGAAAATGTAGCTGTGAATGACGTCGTTGCTGTAACGTGAAAGATGGAACTGCTGTAGGAACATGTGAAAGGTGACTGCTACTGTAGCAGCACTACTGTAACAACAACTGCTGGCACTGCTAAAACAACAACTGTCGGAACTGATGTAACTGCGATAGCAGTGACTACTATAACAATGATGGTTGTAACAGCAACTGCGGGAACTGCAACGGCTATCACTGCTGAATCAGAGAATGGGAAGTGGAGGAATCTGAACTGGTGTTGTGGAACTGTCAGGCTCTCATAAATGAATGCAAGCTGCTATAACTGCTGAGGGAATCAGGAAAAAGTGTATAGTCTTCATCCGCTACAAACCCGATGGTACAATTCTAATCATGTGAATGGATGTGTTGATGTCGAGCATGAAGAGAAATCACTGGATTACCGACCATTGATGAATGCCGTTAACCAGTGCGAGGCAACTCACCATTGATGTCAATGAGTGCCAAGGTACCTGAGTACATCTTGCGAAGTACGAATGGATGTGCTGATGTCGAGCCACTTGTAAGATCTGATGATCAAGGGACATTGATGTATTCCCATGATCGTCAGTGAGAGAACTTGCCATTAAGGCATGCAAGCCTCTAGGTACTCAAAATGGACTCTAGTCTATATCCCAGATGATGTGCTGATGTCAATGGGGCAAGACTGTTGAAAGGTGGGCCTTAAGGAATCCCACATCAGTCAACGCGAGTTTTTATGAAAATATTGGGTAGGACTATAACAAATATCTCAGTAGTGATAGGGTTTATGGAAATGAAATCAAGGAAGTGTAATTGTGGAAAAGGAGGTGACTGGTTTTATTCAGAAGGAAAACTGGTATAGAGAAAGAAGGCAAAAATGAACTGAAAAGATAAAGGAAATGATGTATGCTGCTCAAAAAAATAGATGTGCGATAAGTCGGGAAGGATAAGGCAAGGGAGAGTGGACTTTAAAATGTGGATGACTAACGCGTGTTTGAAGGAGAAATGGGGGTAAACATGCATGATGCAAATGGGTTATGAAAGGTTTCTGTGTAACAGCGAGCGTCATGATGTTCATGAGGTGTAACAGCTCCTTCAAGCTAGCTTATCATAGCATGTTTCTCAAAAGATTTTGTGATTTTTTTTTTGAAAATCACTTCATCATGGAATGCGAGCGTCTTCTTTCCTGCAATCAAACTTAGTACCAATGCTGCACTTAAACGTCGTGAGAGCATCATAGAATGTAAAAATAAGTAAAAATGGGGCAAAGCAAAAAAAAATAAAATAAAATGCATTTGTATACCTGTGCCTTTGCGCTCGTGTAATCATCAATTCCTGCATGAAATGACTTTAAGAAAGACAAATTAAGATTAAGCACATTGCGTTCAGGAATTAAAGAATGTCCATTTGCGTTAGTTTTATAATTTGTAAGAGAAATATGGTCTCTGTGTGGCTGAGGAGTTTCACTGATTTGGTGCATTAATCGTAATTGCTGGAAAATTATCTCATGGGAATGAAGAACTGAGCCCCCACTTGTGATCTGCAACAGCTGGAACACAGCCATAACTGTTGGCAACTTTGGAACCGGCCGCAACACCAAATATGGAAAATACCTTCTCGAAGAACCACCTGCATATCGCAAACCGTAGCTTTGTTTGGCCATTTCCTTGCTAGTCAAATAAATGAGGATGTTACGCACAAAACCCATGTCTCAGATTTTTGAGATTCGTTTCCATATGGCCGAAAATCAAGACGCGAATCAAGGTGTTCTTATGTGGCATGCGTTTTTTTGTTAAGGCTGTTCAATGCGCAGCTGTTCATTGCGCAGCTATACTCAAATGGCTGTTCAACGCGCAGTTGTTCAATGCGCAGCTATACTCAAATGGCTATTCAACGCGCAGCTGTTTAATGCGCAGCTATACTCAAATGGATGTTCAACGCGCAGCTACACTCAATAATCCACAACAACAAGAAAATGCAAAAAGAAAAATAAAGCACTCAAAATTAATGTCAGATTTGCACTCTTCGGAAAAGCATGCAATGGCAATATGGTCTCTTTTTCAGCAAATCTACAAGCCACAAAAGTTAGGAGCAAGCAATGAGAAGTTCTCATGGCATTGGAATGTCAATTTCTTTCCTGCATGATCTACGTGTACATTGTTAGATAAAATATTCGAAGCATCCAATTTCCTCTTACAAATAACAACCTGTAATATGCTTTGTGCAAAAACACATCAATTAATTAAACAAAGTCCGGCACTGATAAATTATTGTGTGCAAGTAGGTCGATCTGATTTTACCGCAAAGAAAAGAAATCTTTGTGCAATTGACTCCAATTCAGCTTCCTCTATGGCCTGGATATATATATATATATATATATTAAATTCTTTGAAGAGCTAGCAAGTAGATTAAGGCGATCTAAATATGTAATTTCAGGCAAACACAACCATATAAAATAACATGCTAGATTTCCAAGCTGTACTCAATTGTTTTTGTTAGCGTGCTGCTCAAAACCGGGACAAATTGCTAGAATTCGAGCAAAAATGTTAGGCAGGTAGGGGGCTGTGCGTTGTTCATCCTGATCGTTAGGCAGGTAGGGAGCTGTGCGTTGTTCATCTAGAGTGTTAGGCAGGTAGGGGGCTGTGCGTTGTTCATCCTGATCGTTAGGCAGGTAGGGAGCTATGCGTTGTTCATCCAAAGTGTTAGGCAGGTAGGGGGCTATACGTTGTTCATCCTGATCATTAGGCAGGTAGGGAGCTGTGCGTTGTTCATCCTGAGTGTTAGGCATGTAGGGAGCTGTGCGTTGTTCATCCTGAGTGTTAGGCAGGTAGGGGGCTGTGCGTTGTTCATCCTGAGTGTTAGGCAGGTAGGGGGCTGTGCATTGTTCATCCTGATCGTGTTTCTTTCATCCATTAAGATAAGCCAATTGCATTAAGTGTAACACAAGCATCAGAAGAAAAAAATAACAAAAGGCGTTTAAAGTACAACACAATAGATTATGATCTTAATACCTGAAAATCGTTGCAACTTTACCGATCGAAAGGAGAAATAACTACCTCGTCTTATGCGGGCCAAAATCCAGATCTGCATGCTCAACCAATTGAATAAAATTACATATATGATATATCCTTTGTGCACAAGTATTGACAAAGTGTTTCAAAATGATGCGGACGATCATGAAGATTTATGAGAGATAGAAACAATGATTTGAATTCCCTCGGTACTGGTATGGACATGTTCTGTATGGCGCATAGAGAAGGGCGACTGGGTTCTTTATGCGTTTTAGGCCTATTGGATTCGTCGCTGAAGCAGATGGGAGCATAGATATTGTTTGGATTGATATTTCCCATTTCATTATATACGTCAACTTCCAAATCTTTGCACATAGCTGTGAAAGATATCATCTCCAGCAGCAAGGGAGTCAACATCTTCAACTTTGTATGAGTATGCAATGGCAGTCCGTAAAATAAACTCTGAAGTAGTCCGACTAGTTTATAAATGGAAAACTTATGAGCATATGGCCAAAAGGGACCACCTACCACAGAGACAAAGTCTGCCTGACTTTCACTAGCGCAGAATGTGATTTCCTTGACACATGACTTTAAAGTATTTGCTTCCCCATGTTTGAAAAATGATTCTTTTATAAGCTGAAGCACAGTTATGAAATTATGTTTTTGGTGTTTGAGTGAATAAAGCTCAAGCTTCATATGCATGATGATTTCCACTGTTGATGATATCTTCACCTTGTCTGCTAAATATTTCCTCAACATCAGTGGATAATGCTTCATCATACTCGCTGTCACTTCTCGTTTATTATTGTCTAGTACCTCCTTCTGAGCTTTACTGAGTGAAGGCTTCTGGTTATCAGCAGTTGGAACAATCTTCTCTCCTATTGCCTTCTTCATAGAGGCACATAAAACACGAACAAGATTTGTGGCATCTTTCTCTGTAAGTTCAATCCTTGGATTATCATCTAAAAGCATTGAAATGATACATTTCCAATCTTTAATTGCCTTCTTATCTTCCCAGACAGCATCAATCATATAGTCACTGAGAATTGGGTCTGTGGAAAATTCCTTCAATATTTGTCGCAACCTGCCTATAGGAGCTTCAGATTCATTTTCCATCCCTTTCGGGATAGGTTGTGAGATGCTAAATTTCTGAGCTATTAAGTGATCATATACTAATTCTCCAACAGCACGGCGAATAAGTGGTGATCCATCAATCAATAGGTCATATATGGACCAAGCTCATCATCTACAAGAAGCTGATGCCTTAATAACTGTTTCAAGAGTCTAATGGTACTAAAAGCCACAGTCATATCAAAATCATCTGCTAGCTCAATCATACAGTTGCAAAATCGTTCTGTGAAGAGGCTAAGTGATGGTACATTATCATCCATCTCATACAGATTTTGCAGTGCCAATATGGAAATCTTCCGGACAGCAGCATTCTTATCATTCAAGGTCCAAGGTATGTCAAGTATAGATCTTGCAAGAATAGGGATGGATAAGACAGAATCCATGAACCAATAGCTCTAATACAGGCAATCCGAATATCTGGAGATGCATAAAAGTCCTGTAAATATTTTACGCATCATTTCCTCTGCCATAGTTATCTTTTCATGCGTCACAGACGTCGTCTTATTTGAGGGCCATCTTTCCTTTTCTTTTTCTCAGCATTCAATTGACGTTGTGTAGTCTCACGCTGTCTACCAAGGGTTTTCGCAACAGTAACAAGTGATGTCACAAGCTGGAGTCCAACCAATGTTGTAACCTGTTGAAAAACTCTTGGAGGGGTACATGAAAGAGCAATGACATAATCTATGCATAATTTCAGATTTTGATTTCGCTTGTCCTTCAATGCAAAGTGATTTCCAAAATGAATCTCATTAAATATTCCTTTGTAGTGTGTTGAGATCCACTCTAGGCTAGGCTCTCTGATGACATGCTGCCGTGACGTAACTACCACCAGATTGCAGTATGATGACAATTGACTGAGAGATTTATAAGCGCCAGGGATTGGTATAATGCCACTATTAAAATGCTTTGATTCAAGGAAAGCATGTAAATTTGATTTTGCTGCAGCTACCCAAGAGCCGATAAGCAAAGCAAGAGGGACAGCAACAAGAAAGCGCAATCATAATAGCAAGCAGCAGCCACTGCTACAGGCACACAATCAAACAAATCTATCTCGCTTAAATAGCGACGTGTGAACAACGTGCTTGATCAAGTCACCGTGGCGTAGGCCACTCAGCTTTATGTCTAGGGAATTAGAGATAAGCTTAGTGCTCAGTTGCAGTAAGCGAGAAGAGGATTCACAACTCCATTGTAGAAGACGTGAGATCTGTCTAATTTTGTCAAATTACTGAAGATGCCACACATTAAAAATAATAATAATCTAGTCGTGGGAGAAAGGGGTCAGGCGAACTTCTTCCTGAGGAAGAAAATGCTAGCCTGAGCATGTGGATTCTCTTCATTGATGGCAGTGAAGCTTATTCTCATGAATGTCTGTCTCTTTGCAGTGAAATGTGCATGAAGCTTAAGCTTTATATTCTCTGGAAATGACGTTGAACGAGTGAACTAGAACAAATCTTTTGAGATGCATTGAAGCAGTTAATTGGACTTTGAGCTAAGCGGTTGAATCATTTCATTGGATCAGTCAACCAGACCAAATATTGTGAGTTGTGCATTGAAGCATTTCGTTGGACTTCTTAGCTGTGCATTGAAACATTTCGTTGCATGAATGAACCTAAACAAATATTGTAAGTTGTGTGTTTGAAACATTTTGTTGGACGAGTGATAATTCATTCATTCATTCGGAAGCTTTTCGAGAGAAATGGAGCCCTAGACAAACAAGAGATGCATGGGTCAACATCAATTCCATACCTGTCGATCGAGAAGAAAAGGGTTATTACGCGTTGAGCAGGTTGAGCGAATGAAAAACGTTCAGTTGGGTAATGAGACTAGCTTTGAATGAACCTCGTATCACTAGCTAATAAGCGGTCATCTATCCATAGCTCTTGTATTACATATAAAAAATGTGTTCCTCTTAATAACCCGTACCCTCCAAAGAAACTTGTGCAGGCTCGTAATGCCTGGCCAACTGTAGGGATAATAGCACTGCTTTCCAATATTCGGCTGTTGACCCATTGCCCTTCTCTATGAAGTAAACAAAGCAGTTCCAAGAGAAACAATTAACCATATACTTACTCCCCAAAATTCAAATCAAGATAGACTTGAAAAATAAACACAACTCAATTAACAACGTCAATTCCCAGTGCTCAAAGTCTACATTCACTAAATACCATCACCAAAAGAAAAAGTGGAAACACATACACCATACTATTATATTAGTAACCTCCACAATTTGTCCTCGAAAACTTGTCAAATCTCATGCAGAGCATACACTCCCCAAAGAATAACCATTTTTAACTTAGAAACATTCCAAAAACCTCGCACACACATTCCAAAGTTCAATCACAGCTTGCTCTTCTCAAGTCTATCAAGGTGGAAAAATATTCTGAGCAGTAAAACAAGGACAGAAGCTATTTAAATCAAACACCATATACTATTTCCAACAACTACTGTGGTTCATAGAATATGCTCCTTTTACGAAATTGGGCTTCCTTCATTTGCTCCATCATTTCAATAAGCTCCTCCTGTTTATCAAGCGCTTCCTTCAATGCTTTCTTCGTTGCTTCCAGATTAGTTTCTAAAGCATGAATTCGGCTTGTTATTCAATAGATAGTAGAAAATATATGTCAGGCTGGTGTTTGTCTTTGTTTAAAGTGCCAGCTAATCGACCTGAGTACTCTGATTTTACGTGGCCATTTTTAGGTAAGAGGATAAACATAGGAAAATTATTGCTCTCGTGGAATAACGGTTTGTTGAATGCTTGCTATTTTTTCGTTTTATAGAAAGAAAGATGGAGCGAAATCAGGGCAAAGATCTCGGGAGATGAATCACAGAAGTTGGAATCAAACCAAACATAGTTGTCGAAAACACCAGAATGCTTTGAGTTTTGGATCAAATCCTTGGAGAGATCATGCCCTCCTCTGGAGATCTAATTCTAGGTGCTTCCATCCTTACCGCTGAGTATGAGATGAACCGCTACTTTCAATTTTGTAAAACTAGCTTAGTGTAATCGGGTAGGGTCAGGGTGACAATGGCAGGGCGGCAGATTGGATAAGCAATAGTTGAATGGATCAATCCATAACTTAATGATCTATTATTTTGTAGGGTTGGTCATGAAATGATGAATGCATACAGAGGGGATTTGACTCGTTATGATTTTTGTTTTATTTGTTTGTTTATTGCAGGTTTTGGTTCCATATCGAAAAGATAGAAGTTGGTAATAGGTGCAACCCAAACCAAGGATGGACGAAAATGAGAAAAGAGAGCTTGTGCAATCAAACAAAGTGCAATCGACCAGAATTCCAACATGACACATAATTTCATCATGATGGTACAGTTGCAGCATGTAAAAGTTTGGTTCGATTTTTATTCTCTTAACATTTTATTGTGTGTATTTTGCAAGTCAAGAATGGGACACAAAAACTATTATTGTGACTGCATATATTTTTTTTCTTTTTATGTTGCAAAAAAAAGAATTCATTCTGCAAATGTACTAAAAAATTCGAGGAAAATTTGCAAAATTAAAGATGAATCAATTAGGCATATTGCACGAACTTATTCATTCCTGAAATCAGTCTATATCATCCTTATTTTCTGATCCTCGCGATCGCACGAAGCGCGGAGGAGAGCATACTTATTCAACACTAAAGTAAATCTGAAAATGAAAGCAGAAACTGAAAATGAAGACCTACCTACTCTATGCTAATTAGGAGTTAGAAATATGCTACATGTAGTCAAACTTCCAATGGAGCCATGCACGTAAAAGTAGCAGCAATATGTTCAGTGGTAGTTTTTCAAATGAAAAGTGGAAATTTAGAAGAATGAGTGAATCTTCTTGCTGTAACGACAAACTAACTAAATAAAAAGAAAAACTAAATTGATCTAATTGTGTACCTACCTGGAACCATCTTTCGATATGGCTTTCGTAAGTGCATTTTCCCTCACTCAGATCATGCTGCAGCTCCTTGTCATCTTCCTCAATCTTTTGTTCGAATGATTGTTCGTCATCAAATATGCAGGAGTCTTTAGATGCTGATTCCTTGTTCGTTTTTGAAAGAGTATTTAAACTTTCGGCTGCTGTCAGGATCTCCTCTTCCAGAGAAGAAGAGACTCCGATTTTTGCAAGGATGTGAGCGAGTTGTTCCAAGCTGACACTCATAGTTAAATCATATTGAAGAAGGGGTTTTTACATAATCCAAATCAAAATCTGAAAACTGAAAATCACACTTGCTGAAAATAAAACAATCTTGTTAAAACACATGAAAACCTCTTCACAGTTGCATAAATTGAAATTGCAAAAACATGCTTGCAGAAATTGAAATTTACGCTAATTTGCAGAAATTGAAATTTACACTAAATTGCAGAAATTGAAATCTACGCTAATTTGCAGAAATTGAAAACACACCCTTCATGCCCTTACCCATATGTCACCTCAGAGTTAGGAGCATGAATAATCACACTTGCATGAAAAAGAAATTAATACCTCAATCCCTTATGCCTCCCCGGCAACGACGCCAAAATGTCGAGCAAAATTAATGTCATTTTAATTCCGTTGCAGTAATTGCCCAACTATTTATTTACTTATCAATCCGGGGTACGTAAACTGATGAAGCACGTGCACTGTTTGTGCAGGACTGAAGTAGATCTAATCTAACTTAATCTAATTTGCTGAAATCAAATTAATCTAGGAAAGCATTGAACACTAACTAGGAAAGCATTGAAACACTAACTAGGAAAGCATTGAAATTGCATAAGAGAAATACAACATGTGAAGAGTTAACAACAATGACATAAGTGAGCTCACATTCACAAATCAATAATCAAATGACAACCATGAAAATATAACAATGAAAGCTTGAATCACATTAAGAATCTCAAATCAAGACTAATCTAACAAGTACAAAATCCAATCCAATCTCCTTCCATTACAACCCTCCTTCAAGACTAATCTAACAAGTACAAAATCCAATCCAATCCCCTTCCATTACAACCCTCCTACAAGCTTAATCTAACTTAATTACAAGTTCATTACAACTTTAATTACAACCTAATTACAGCTTAATGGAATGGAGAGGGAACACTCTCCTTTATACATGAGAGGCCTTAAGAAAAAGATAAGAACAGATCCACTATTCTCTCAACTACTCTCAACCACTTTCCTCTTATTACAAGATATGGTTCCTTCAAATCCTCATAAATCCTAGATAAGATATACCAACCAAATCTTCCATGATCTTCTCCTTAAGAATAGGCTTGAATACTATCTCCTTTGGAATGGTGTAAGAGATATTCGAGAAGTCTCTTTGGATTAATCATTTGCATATTCCTACACATTACAAAGCTCACACATAATTGAGATATATATGTGAAAAACATGTATATTTTCTAATATTTAATCATAAATTCACTTATAATACTAAAATGAATAAAGTGGAAAATAATAATGTAAAACCCACATATATGTATGGAAATGGTATGATAAAAGGTTAATGGGACGATGAAATGTAAGGAATAGGGACGATAAAGTGGATGAAAAAGGGACATTTTTGAGACTCGACAACCGCTGCAAGACCTTAAGTTTTTTCGAACACTTAATGTTTTCACAATGTTTCTGCACCATCACGAAATTTTATGACTTGGATCGAAGGTTGTAGTCTATTTGTTTTCCGCCATTGCAGCTCCTGAGCGAACTAAGTATCCGCCATATAACTGCTCTGCTCGTCGATGCTTTGTATGGGTTTCTCCGATATGTCTTTGGGCCGTGGGGCCTGTAGTCTTTTCATCTTCTACCATTGCGGCTGTGTAATGCACTAAACTCCCGACATTGATGTCATTCCATTCGCCGATAGAGACTTTTCCACCCGATGCTTTGGCATTTAGTTCTTCCGACTCTGATAGACTTAACGGTCTCGCGGAACTCATTGTCCATTTGAAACCTGCCATTGTGGCTGTAAGTAAGACTATATGGCCGATGTTTAATTGGTTCAAGCCGTCGATAATGTTTTTCTCGTTGTCTTGTGAAGTTTTTTAACCCGTGTGGGCGGCGGTGTTTTTTTATTCTTGTTAAGGATTTCACGATGAGGGCGCAGTACAGGGCCTCATTTTGATGATCAGTTTTGTTGTTAGTATAGTTTAAGTTTATTGAAAATATGCAATCCTAATTAATGATGAATTTTGGTTTAACTGCAAATGGACTCAGAAGATTTTTCAGATTACTGTTGCGAGAAGATGTAGCTAAAGGATAAAGCTGAGGAAAGTTGACCGAAAAGTAATAAGTAGAGTTTTTCTGAAATCAACGGGAGAAGGACAAATAAAAGACAAGGCAAAATCGATGGCAACAAAAGCCCAAGCTTGGAAAGGGTTTGTCAGTTACCGAGTTGATCCCATTTTATGAAGTACTCATAAGTAGAAATCCAAAATGTAACGCATTATATGAATCATGAGTACCCACGAGAAAGACAAGATTGTGGGATTAAACAGTTTTTGGGGATCCCAAAGGTTAGACGGTTGGGGAAGCCCAAGGTTTTTGTGGTTTTTGTGTAAAGAGAGGAAAGTTAGAGAGAAGAAGGGCTTTTTCCCCAGAAAAACTTGTGAGCTATTGTTTGTAAGAGGAACTACTTCGTTTTACAATAAGAAATTGCAAATTTTGCCTGTTGGAGAAGGTGCTGTGTGGAATGTTCGAATGTGATAAAATGAACAATGTTGAAGGGGAACTATTTCATTTTCAACTTTGTTTCATTAACTGTGAGAGCGTTCTAACTTTCTGAACCTATGTTCTTATCTAAATGTTCTTTGGTATATTCTGTGATAATTTCCACTATGATTAATGGAGGTTTTAACTGTTGATGAGCTATCTTGTCGTGTATATCTTCATTCATGTTTATGTGTTTTTATTCTAAGAACAGCTATATGTGATTGACCTGAACAAGTGAACAATATTACATTACTCATGAATTAATTTTTTGCTCTCTAGAGACAGCTTAGTTAGTATTTATTTTCTAGTTGTGTATGATTTCGATGTGAGAGAGTCTAAGACGAGATGTAAGAACATGCGCATCACATTGTGACTGCTCCTTGCATTCTTTATCAACCTGCATTTTAGATAGGCACTTGCATATCATACTTAAAGCCAAAAAATCCAAAAATATATACGGTGGACCGGGCTACAACCGGTAAAACCTTTTTTTACTTGACCTACGGTAGCTGGACCGCAAACTGGACAGATTCCCTACACCAAACAGTCACGGGCTAGTTGGGAACGTTGACTGGGGAGAATCCCTTGCTGTTGTTGCCTACGAATTTCCAGGCCTCAACAGTTTCTGGCGCTAGAAGGAGGGTCGTCAGTGCATGGCTGGCCAAGGAAACCCGTTTTCTCGAGATTATTCCACCGGTGACAGTTCAGAAGGAAGTTTGGTTCCCAATCCAATTCCTGAAGAGAAGGGTAAAGAGCATTTGTATTCTGTGGACAACAAAGTTGTTAATGATCTGAGAAGACATACTAGGGCATACATGAAGAAGATTGGAGGATTACCGATTATCCTTGAATTGCCCAGAAGAGAATATAAAAGGAAAGACCGTCCTATATTGGAAGATTCAGTGTTAGTTGGAGATTGGGAAGAGTTAGTAGAAGTAGCATTATAGGAGGTTGTTTGGCCTTTGAATCAAGTAGGCCCAAACACACCTTATGGTTCACCTGTTAATACTCCTATTCATTCACCACCTCACTCTCCACCCAGACTCATGGCAGGCATAAACGCAAATCAGCCACCCAGCCCACCAAATCCACCATCTACCTGGAAAGCCAGATCACCTTTAAACCTAACACCTCCTTTGCATGATTTACCTCAATCTTTTGAAAAGATGCTACCCAAGTTTGATCCAAATGAGAAGATGTTATTAGATGATCACTTGCAAAGTTTCTATTTGGTAATAGAAGGATTAAGGGCTGGGGAATATGAGGATGTAGTTTGTAGAATTTTTCCCCACACCCTCAAAGGAGCAGCAGCATCATGGTACTTTGGTTTTCTTGCAAAATCTATCCCTGATTGGGATACCTTTGAAATGATTTTTAGAAGTAAGTATGCAACCCAAAAAACTCATGAAACTCTCATGAAAGGACTATGTGCCTTAAAGAAAGAAAGAAAAGAGAAGGTGCATAGTAAGTTACCCAAATATTCTCAGCCTATCTTAAGAATTTTTCTGAAGCCGACAAACCCTCGGATAAAGTCCTGATTGAATATTATACCTTAGCTCTAGGACCTGAGTTGGCCATGTTTTCCAAAATAAAGGCCAAACCTACACTAGCAGAAACTTATGAGGAAGCGGAGAGAGTAGAGGTTGAAAGGGAAAGTATCGAAGATTATCCTGAACGATCAAGAGAAAGAAATGTTGGGAGGAAAGATTTGTTATTTACTAAGCCTAAAGAGGAGCAATCACCAGATTTTGAAGGAATGGAAAAGATGATGCAGAAGCTTTCTAACAGAATCATAGACTTGGAAAAAGAAAAGGAAGCCCAAAAGTTCTACAAGCCTTATTACAAGAAAAGGGAAGATAACAATCAATCCCAACCTCCTCCGCACAGCCCTGCATCTATGAACTTAACAGAGGTAGGAATGGATAACTTTTGCACTTTCCACCAACAACCCCATTCTGAAAAGAATTGTCCCCAATGGATAAATTCAATGACGTTGGTCATGAATCAGATTTTGGATTCCAAATTAACTGAAGAAAACAATGAACAATGGAAAGATAACAATAAATCAACAGAAAAACAGGAGGATGAAGCTATGGTTTTATGGGACTGTGTATCGTTGTTTGATGCTGAGGAAGAAAAGGATCTGAGACACGAGGGCATCCTCGAAAAAAATGTAACGACAAGAAGCCAGGGGTTGATTAAGGAAAATAGTCTTATGCTCCCAAAGATCAAAAGACTTCAAAATAATGTTAAGAAATTTCAAAATAGCTCCTCAGCTAATAAAATTCAAGAGTTTACCATCACAAGTCAAAATCCTAGATAGACCAACATGCCTATTAAGCCCAATGAAGAAAAAATAAATAATGTTAGATCAAATTTCACAGAACATAAGATGGATTATGACATTGTTGAGGATATCAAGAAGGTAAGGGCAAACATCTCATTATTTGAAATGTGCAATGTGCCGCAGCAGAAAGAAAAGCTATTGAAAGCACTTGAAGAATCAGAGGAGAGGCTGCCCACTGACAATCAGCCCCAAGAAGAAGAAATTGGTGAAGCAAGTATGGGAGGTAAGCCTAAAAGCAAGAATCCACCTTTTATCCTTACTTTTGAAATTTTCAACCATAACGTGCATAACTACCTAGTAGACTCGGGGGCATCAATCAATGTCATGCCACTGTCAGTTTGGAAAAAGATAAATGGACAACCTAAACCATCTACCTAGAGGGTCATTCAGTTGGATAGAATGAATGTGAAGGTAATTGGAGAAATGGAGGATGTTCTCATTCGCTTATCTTCAAATGATAAGGTGTGTCAAGTCATCGATATTGTGGTGGCTGACATACCGGAAGATTATGGACTTGTTTTGAGCAGAGATTGGTCTGCAAAGCTGAACGGATATTTTGCCTCAGACTGGTCGCATTTGTGGCTGCCATATAAAGGAAGCCCAAATCAAATTAAAGTTTTGAGGGAGCCCCACATGAAACACAATGTTACTCAGTTCGAAGAAAAAAATGAACCAGTGGATTATGTTTTGGGAAACTACTTTATCGAGCTAGAACCAGGAAACTATCAAGTGGAAGAAGCCAGCGATACATCGGACGCTCAGCCTGCTCTCCTTCGGTTTTCATTGGCTTATGAAATTGATTGTAAAATAGTAGACTTAGCTGTAGACATAGATGTTAATTCTTGCACAGTAGCGGTTAGCGATTTTTGGACGCTTTTCTTTGATGGTTCTAAAACTTTAGAGGGGTTGGGAGCCAGCTATGTCCTGATTGACTCTAGGAAAAACAAACATTTTCTTTCATGTAGGTTAGAGTTTGAATGTACCAATAACACAGCTGAATATGAAGCGTTTGTTCAGGGATTGAGAAAAGCAATTGAATTAAAGGCAAATAATCTGAAAGTGTTTGGAGATTCTGAAATAATTGTGAAACAAATTCAGAATCAAATACATTGCATTGCTCCTCATTTAAAAGATTATCAAAATGAAGTATGGGATTTACTTAAATATTTTAATGCATTTAACATTGTATCGATTCCAAGACTTAAGAATGCAGCAGCTGACTTGTTGGCCACCTCAGCTGCGAGGTTTGTGCCCTCTAATAATCGGTGCTCTGTTGAATTTCTTTTCAGGCCTTCAGTTCCAGATATGATTACCAATCTACGAGTGTTCGATGATGATCAGCAGATTATAGAATGCTTGACAAATGATGAGGCCTTCAAAGGGGTGATTATTGATGATGAAGAACATATTAGGCCGAGCTAAAATTCGATAATTTTATTCCTAAGGGAGTCAAGACTTTAGAAGAGATGTTTGATTTAAATGAGAAATTTAGAAGACCAGCCAATGTGAAGACTCATAGCTCATCTCTATAGTTCGAGTTGATTAATTTAGGGACTAAGATGGAGCCTAAATATGTGAATCTGGGAAAATGCTGCTCCCCAGCTGAAAGGGATAAGTTCATCATTATTTTCAAGCAATACAAGGATGTTTTTTCCTGGACATATGAAGATCTGAAGACATATGACACCAATATTATCCAACATGTTATCCCCATCAAATCTGGAATCAAACCTTATCAGCAGCCTTTAAGGAAAATGCATCCAAAATTAGAACCTTTAATCCATAGTGAAGTTAAGAAACTATTGGATGATAGAATTATCTTTAAGGTTAGACACTCGGAATGGGTTTCAAATCTGGTACCGGTAAGGAAGAAATCTAGAGAAATTAGGCTATCTGTGGATTTTAAAAACTTAAATCGCGCTTCAGATAAAGACAATTATCCTGTTCCACCCATGGAGCAGATATTGCAAATGGTTTCTGGTTCTAAACTATTCTCTTTATTAGATGGTTTCTCAGGCTACAATCAAGTAATAGTAGCCGAAGAAGACAGACTAAAAATGACATTCAGGACCAGGTGGGGAACTTTTGCTTACAGAAGGATGCCCTTTGGACTCATAAACACTGGAGCTACTTTCCAAAGGGCTATGGACATAGATTTCTACGGTCTGATTGGCCGCGGTGCTGTAGTATACCTCGATGACATCACAATATTCTCAAAGAAAAGAGAGGATCACACATTTCATCTAAAGCAGATTTTTGAATGCTGCCGAAAATATGGTATCTCACTAAACCTCAAGAAGTGCGTGTTTGCTGTTACAGAAGGTAAGTTGTTGGGTCACGTGGTTTATAAGAAGGGGATATGCATAGACCTAGAAAGGGTCAAAGCTATCAAACAGATTCCCTTACCCCATAATAAAAAGGGGATGCAATAATTTATGGGGACAATAAACTTCATGCGAAGGTTTGTGCCAGATTTCGCTCAAATTGTTAAACCTTTGTAGAAAATGGTAAAGAAAAGTGTACAATTCAAGTGGACTGATGTAGAGAAGAATGCATTTAGTAAAATTAAAACAGCGATTGCGCACGCACCATCCCTCAAAAGTCCGAATTTTGATAAATATTTTATTCTGTACACTTTCGCATCTGATGATTCACTAGCAGCTGTGCTTGCCCAGAAGGAAGATGGGGGAGGTGAGTTCCCCATATCATTTATGAGCACTGGTCTACAAGGGGCCGAATTGAATTACCTAGCTATAGATAAACAAGCTTACACAGTGTTCAAAGCGGTGAAACAATTCAGACCATATATACTGAAGAACCGGACAAAGGTAATAATTCCACAACCAGCTGTGAGGTCTCTTTTCGTACAAAAGGAGCCAAGAGAAAGGAGAGGCAATTGGGTAACAGCTCTACAGGAGTATGACTGAAAGTAAAGACAATGAAGAACATGACTGGGAAGGCGAAGCTGAGTTACATTTGATGGATGTATGTCCTATTTTCATAGCTCTGGACTCTTGGTATCAAGACCTTGTGCATTACCTTCAGGCGGGATTGTTACCAAAACATTGGAATTCTAAGCAAAGAAGAGCACTGCATCTTAAATCAGCCTCATATCAGATTGTTGAAGGAATATTATTTAGAAAGAATTATGATGGAGTTCTTCTTAGATGCTTAGATAAAGAAGATGCGAAGAAGGTAATGATAGATTTACATGATGGGCCTGCTGGAGGACATTTCTTCGGAGATACTACAGCTCATAAAATTCTTAGAGCTAGATACTATTGGCCCACACTGTTCAAAGATGCACACACCCATGTCAGAAAATGCGACATTTTTCAAAGGTGTGGTGGAAGACAAGTTAAAGTAGCAGGACCATTAAAGCCTGTGATGATAACAGAACCTTTTGAGCAGTGGGGGATGGATATCATTGGGGAGATAAAGCTGAATTATTCCCTGCAACACAAGTATATTTTGACAGCAACCAACTACTTCACTCGTTGGTTCAAATCCATTCCATTGCGTAAAGTAAATGAGACGCTGTCATGGACTTCTTGCAAGACAATATTATGACCAGGTTTGGAGTTGCAATTTCTTTAGTCTTCGATAATGCTACTTACTTTTCCTCGATTAGATTAACTGCATTTGCTCATGAGAAAGGAATTAAGTTGCATTACTCTACTAATTACTATCCACAGGGAAATGGTTTAGCTGAATCTACAAACAAGAATCTGATTAGGATTTTAAAAAAGACTGTGATAGAAAATCAGAGGAGTTGGTACTCAGAATTACCAAATGCTCTTTGGGCTGATAGGGTCACCCCAAAGACTTCATTAGGTGTGTCCCCATATACCCATGTTTATGGAAAAGAGGCCATTCTACCCCCCAATATCATGCTACCCTCTTCCATAATAGCTCAGGAATCTAGAGGATCAGATAATGAAGTTTTGCAGGTAAGGATACATAATCTTTTGAAGGCAGAGGAATCTAGATCCAAGGCCAGAGAACGTTTTAAACAACAACAGGGGGTAGTTAAGAGGGGGTTTGATAAACACAAGGCTGGAACAAAAGAATTCAAGGTGGGAGATTAGGTTCTCAAGTGGGACCACCCCCATGATGAGAAAGGAAAACACACAAAATTTCAACAGTTGTGGGTAGGCCCTTTCCAGATTGCGGCAAAGCTTGCCCCCTCAACCTATAAATTGCAGGACGTATAGGGGTGGGAAGAGAACTTACCAGTAAATGGTTTAGTTCTCAAACCTTATTTTTCTTGAGTTTTTTTTTTGTTCTTTTATCTTGTACATAAATAAATTGACTTGGCTGTTTATTTTGACTTATTTTATTTCTGTTTTGTTTTAGTTTAGATTTTGATTGATTTCAATAAAAGGAGGCAAACTCTTGGTTGCATGGAGAGCATCAGAATTTTGGAATGATTAAAGTTCTTGAGTGTAAGACTGTGTATTATTGTTTTATCTGAAATAATTTCTTCTAGTTTAGCATTTTTCCCGAATGGCTATGAACACATTGAATTCCTACTTAATCCTTGTTAAATAAACCAGGATCGAAAGGTCTAGAATACTATTTTGAGGTTCCATCCATCTCACATTTAAAAAAATGTCCTAGGGGGTGACAACAAAAGGCCCATGGATAGGAAGCAGGGTAAATAGTATATTATATATAAATGATCCCATGCCAGGAATTGAATGCCATAAGGCAGATAAGAGTCAAATACTCCTATGAAAGCAATTTGTATCCAAACAAAATACTGGACCATATAAGTACTAAATTGCCAAAAGTTCTTCTCTATCCATGAGCTGAAAGTTGAATACATCTCTCACACAAAAGGACACTATGGATAGAGGAGCCTGAATGAAAATTCAGAAAGAAAGGCATGCAAGAGGACTCATATGCAAAGGACAAAAGTCCAAAAAAGCACAAAAGTGCAAAATGGCATGGGAATGAGGAACAAAGGAATATGATGAGTGCTCTGTCAGATGGTCTTGACTTCCCCGATGTCGTGTTGTTATCATTTTGACTTGTTTTGCATTGTTGGAGGTTGATCGAAGTTTGAGTCAGGGTTGTTTGATCTTTGTGAAGCCATTGTTTTGGAAGTGAGACAAGCTTTTTTGACCGTTGCAAGACCTTAATTTTTTTTGAACACTTAACATTTTCACAATGTTTCCATGCCATAGTGAAATTTTATGACTTGGACCGAAGGCTATAGTCTATTTGTTTTCCGTCGTTGTGGCTCCCGAGCGAACTAAGTATCCTCCATATAACTGCTCCGCTCGTCGATGCTTTGTCTGGGTTTCGCCGATATGTCTTTGCACCGCGGGGCCCGTAGTATTTTCATCTTCTACCATTCCAACTATGTAATGCACTAACCTCCCGACGTTGATGTCGTTCCGTTCGCCGACAGACACTTTTCCGCCCTATGCTTTGGCATTTAGTTCTTCCGACTCCGATAGACTTAACTGTCCCGTGGAACTCATTGTCCGTTTGAAACCTGCCATTATGGTTGTAAGTAAGACTATCTGGCCGATGTTTAATTGGTTCAAGCCGTCGATAATTTTTTTCCCATTGTCTTGTGAAGTTTTTTAACTCATATGGGTGGCAGTGTTTTTTTATTCTTGTTAAGGCTTTCATGACGAGGGCGCAGTACAGGGCCTCATTTTGATGATCAATTTTGTTGTTAGTATAGTTTAATTTTATTGAAAAGATGCAGTCCTAATTAATGATGAATTTTGGTTTAACTGCAGATGGACTCAGAATAATTTTCATATTAGTGCTGCGAGAAGACGTAGCTAAAGGATAAAGCTGAGGAAAGTTGGATGAAAAGTAATAAGCAGAGTTTTTCTAAAATCAACGGGAGAAGGATGAATAAAAGACAAGGTAGAATCGATGGAAACAAAAGCCTAGGCTTGGAAAGGGTCCGTCAGTTACCGAGTTGATCCCATTTTGTGAAGTACTCATAAGTAGAAATCCGAAATGTAACGCATTATATGAATCATGAGTACCCACGAGAAAGACAAGATTGTGGGATTAAACGGTTTTTGGGGATCCCAAAGGTCAGACGATTGGGGAAGCCCAAGGGTTTTGTGGTTTTTGTATAAAGAGAGGAAAGTTAGAGAGAAGAAGGTCTTTTTCCCTGGAAATACTTGTGAGGTATTGTTTGTAAGAGGAACTACTTTGTTTTACAATAAGAAATTGCAATTTTTTCCTGTTGGAGAAGGTGCTGTGTAGAATGTTTGAATGTGATAAAATGAACAATGTTGAAGGGGAACTATTTCATTTTCAACTGTGTTTCATTAATTGTGAGAGCATTCTAACTTTCTGAACCTATGTTCTTATCTGAATGTTCTCTGGTATATTCTGTGATAATTTCCATTATGAGTAATGGAGGTTTTAACTGTTGATGAGCTATCTTGTCGTGTATATCTTCATTCATGTTTATGTGTTTTGATTCTAAGAACAACTATTTGTGATTGACCTTAACATGTGAACAGTATTACATTACTCATGAATTAATTTTTTGCTCTCTAGAGATAGCTTAGTTAGTATGTATTTTCTAGTTGTGTATGATTTAGATGTGAGAGAGTCTAAGACGAGAGGTAAGAACCTGCGCATCACATTGTGACCGCTCCTTGCATTATTTATCAACCTGCATTTTAGATAGGCAATTGCATATCATACTTAAAGCCAAAAAATACAAAAATATATACGGTGGACCGGGCCGCAACCGGTAAAACCTTTTTTTACTTGAACTACGGTAGCCAGATTGCAAACTGGATGGATTTCCGACACCAAATAGTCACGGGCTAGTTAGGAACATTGACTGGGGAGAATCCCTTGCTGTTGTTTCCTATGAATTTCCACGCCTCAACACCTCCCATTCCCGTACACCATTGTAGAGGTCCACAGACACCTGTTTCTCTTGCCACAAATCTCACCATTGACGTCTATGATTCACATAAAAATTTCACAAATTTTATACACAAACACACACATGTATATATAAAACATTAAAAATTTCATTAAATGACCATTTTATTTATTAATTTCAAACAATTTTATTTTCTTAAAATAAATGAATTTAATGAACGGTGCGCCCATATAACAATGAAGCACCATGAATGGTTCTTTTTTAATTTACAACACATCATCCCCAGTGCACTACAATAATATAAATGCATTGAATACACAAATCAAATATACAAACATTAAAACAACATTGGTGCCCTTTCACAATTTTGACCCCTGGTGCATTACAAACTACATAAGCACTGTGAATGGTGCACTAAGGTGATTATAACAAACCAATGTGTCGAAATTAATTCGATAATAAATATAAGTTGTGTGGTTTCTAACTTGAAGACATTGGTGCATTATGAGAAAAGTATGCACCATTGACAGTGTGTGTGTGTGATATTAAAATGAATCCCGATTTTTATGAAATTTTTTATATTAGTGTGTCCCACATTTGGGAGCATTGATGCTTTATGAATAGGTATGTGCACTGTTAATAGTGTGCACAATTATTTATAGCAAATTGAATCATTGTAACTATGTATGAAAATATCACAGGATTCAATGAAAAAATTAATTTTCAAAGGCTATGTTGGTGAATATGTTAAACATAAGTTCATCAACTTGACAATGCAAACGTATTATTATGACACACTAGTATATGTGGTGAAAAATTAATTATTTTTTCATTAGTGCTCTTACTATTGCATCGAGCAATCTATAAATCACTAGTTAGATGGTGTTCTATGTGTCTACCAGCACCAATGCATTGGTATATCTCACCACACCACTTACAGTGGTTTATGGTTTGTGAAACGCACCAGAAAGTGATGATGTGGGAATATTTTAACAAGATATAAAGGTGAGGTATCAAAGGTATAACACACCGTCTAGGAGGTTCCATGTAGTTTAATAAAACATTTTTATTAGTGCACCTTATAAATTTTCAACACTAGCTATGTCGGTGTGAGCCGAATAGCCCAAATGTATCATGCAAAATTTTCAAATTGTTTTGTTAAAATGTGCAAATTTATGGGGAATTTCAAATTTCAATTCTCTAAAAGTTTAAATTAGAAGGTAAAAAATACATTACCTTGGCACTTGTACATCAAGGTATTAAATTGAGCACAAAAATCTATGGATCAACACACAACTCACAAAATTGATCACACAATTTACTTAGCAATTGAAGAATGAAACAGTGCAAAAATGGCTTGCAACTGTGAATGCTTTCATTAATCAAAAGTAATTAGACAATTAATTACAATGAAGTACAATGGCTAAATAGCCACATGCAATTCGAATCCATGTGAGGAAATTCGAATTGGTTGGACTCTACTTGACTGAATGGTTAATTGACCTTGTCTAAATTATTATCGGAGTTCATCGGAATTCAAAATCCAAACTCAAGTGTCTAATTCACTGTTAACTAGTCTAACTGACTAAGGTAGGTGAGTAAATGCGCCTCACCTACATGCATCCATGCAATCCTAGCGCTAATTGAATAGAACTGAGTGTAGGGAACTAGAACTGAATGTAATTGACTCCTAACTGCACTTGATTAGTCACCAACTGAACTCAACTAATGGAGGTTGGTATCGACACTCCCAATGACTCCTAATCTATAGGGATTGATCTAGGAGGCTCATAAACTGATGCATGCAAGTGTAATCAGTGGCAAATGGCCTCAATTAGTGTTCCCCACACTTTAGTAACTGGTGCATGTGCCCCAATTAGGCCAAGTGGACACAATGGTGCTAGTGACTAAAAATAGACTCAAAGAACTTGCGATTTAAACATGACTCCTGATTTAGACATAATGAACAAATTGGACAAGGGAGGATTATAGTCCTAACACCCCCCCCCTGAATGCTAACTTAGAAATTTTTTGGGCCCTGGTAACTAATACCATGGGTCACCCATTACAACAAGTAAAGTAAAGTAACTACTCGACACAAGGAGCCGGGGAAAAAACCACATTGGAAAAAAGCCCCCCCTTTGACTAAGTAGATAGAATCAGGATTCAAGTTTGAAAAACTTGAAAATGTGTTTCTACAATCTCTGTGATGTAGCGTAGCATCATGCATGATGTTTTGTGCATAGGTATCCTAGGGCTTGGCATGTATACTTCTCCATCTTCTCCCAAAATGATGATGGAAGGAAGGAGGAATGTAATCTTTGCCTCTTGCTAGATGAAGAGGTGTATGATCCACTCTATTCTTATGAATGTAGTGAGACTGAGCCCTTTCCATGTAGCATCTCACAAAAATTCTATTTCATCTCTTTGAAGGAGGTAAGATTGCATGACATAGCGCAAGGTTCTTTCCTTTCTAAGTGTCAGATGGATTTCCAATCATCTTCCTAGCTTCCAGTTTGGAAGTAGGGTCTGGATTTGGATTTGAATCTCCCTGAATCTCAATCTCATAAACTAATATAGCTAGATCTGCAATACTAGTGTAAAATGCAAAAGAAACAGATGAAATTTTTTTACCTTCCCTTGTAAGTGGCTGCTGAGATTGCACTAGTTCTGAAAATGGCACGAAGTGTGAGAACTCATATTCCTTAGAGGCATGATTTGCAGCACCCTTCACTATGATGTTCCCAATAGAGATATATGTGATCTCCACTGATTCAGGACCAAATATGACTCGGTTTGGAGAGCCAGTATGAGTCATCTGGTATACATATAACACATTTTCAGCTAAGGAGGGGACATAAAGCACATATTTGAACTTTCCATGTTCAAGCTTAATAGAGCCCTTCCCTTTGGATTGAACTTTATTGTTATTTCCCATCTGAATACTAAGACCATCAAAATATTGCAAAGAAGAGAATGATTCTCTGGATGCAGCCATATGATTGGAATCTCTAGAATCAATGAGGAAGGCATGTGCTGCTGAGCAGCTAGCCTTCAGTGCATGAAATGTCTCTTCATTTTCTTCAGTTTCTTCTCTATGGTTATACTTCCTTGCGCTAGAAGGTATAGCAATGTTATGTTTCTTCAAAAGAAGAGACATCTCATCAATTGTTATTCTCAACTAGAAGCTTTCTGGATGAAAGCCCCTTCCACAGTAATAACATAGTGTCTTCCTTTGCCATTTTTCTTGCTTCTCTTCGAACCTGAAGGCTCTTTTGACTGCTCTTTCTCTATAGGAGACTCATCCTTTTGCTTCTGTTTATCATTCTCTACCTTAGGTCCTCCTGCAACCAGTGCTTAATCTCTGGAATATCAAATGATCCCCATTTGGATCAAATTGTCATGCTCCTAAGTGGGAGATTCAATGAAGGATTTAAGAGTATGCAACTTACATTTTGGAATATAGAGCTTCATAGAATGAAATGTTGATACAAATACTAAATATTCTGCACCAAGTTTGGAGAGAATGGAAAGGATGAGTTTATCATCCTCCTTCTAAACCTTGCACAACTTCAATTGGAACACTAGATGCTTGAATTTTTTGAAGAAGTCATTTAGTGTTTAGAAATTGGTTGGATGAAGAGAGATCAGTTCATTCTCCAGCTGATAGATCCTTATATCATCCTGCTTGTCAAATAAGGAGACAATATTATCCCAAACCTCCTTGGCAGTCTTCAATCCATTTATGTGGAAGAGAAGGTCTCGAGATATTGAGAGGCACAAGCATTTGTAGGCTTCATCAAGCCTATTCCAGTACTTTTCTTTGTCAACATAATGAATTGGCTCTTTCTCTATCTCCATTATGAGTATGAATATTATTTTGGAGCGTAGCTGCATCTCCATGTCCTCCTTCCACTGGTGGTAGTTGAAAGGAGTGAGAAGGTCCATTGTAGGAGCCATTCAGAATGCAAAGGAGAGGACTGAGTTGTTGTAGCGAATGCAGAGAAGGAGACTGAGCTACTTGTAGTGAATGCAATGAAGAGGACAAAAAATCCTGTAAATCACACAATCAAACAAACAAAATAAGGTCGACAGTCTCCACTTTTGGAATTTCCTTCATACCCAACATAGTTGATCAAGCAAGCTTGATCAACAATTCCTTAACTTGGGATATTAAATGGTAAATTCTCTGCTTCTGGTGCATTACTGGAAGGAGCAATTTTGATACAAGTAAGGATCTATAGTAGGAGAAGTGCCTTGTCTTGTCAAGGCTCTGATACCATATTAAATTGAGCACATGGATCTATCGATCAACACAAAATTCACAAAATAGATCACACAATTTACTCAACAATTGAAGAATGAAACAGTGCAGAAATGGCTTGCAACTGTGAATTATTTCATTGATAAAAAGTAATTAGATAATTAATTACAATGAAATAAAATGCCTAAATATCCACATGCAATTCAAATCCATGTGAGCAAATTCGAATTGCTTGGACTCTACTTGACTGAATGGTTAACTGACCTTGTCTAAATCATTATCGGAGTTCAAAATCCAAACTCAAGTGTATAATTCAGTGTTGACTAGTCTAACTGACTGAGGTAGGTGAGTAAATGTGCCTCAGCCGCATGCATTCATGCAATCCTAGCACTAACTGAATAGAACTGAGTGTAGGGAACTAGAACTGAATGTAATTGACTCCTAACTGAGCTTGATTAGTCACCAACTGAACTCAACTAATGGAGGTTGGCACTCCCAGTGGCTCCTAATATGTAGGGGTTGATCTAGGAAGCTCCTAAACCGATGCATGTAAGTGAAATTAGTGGAAGTTGGCCTAAATTAGTGTTCCCCACACTTTAATAACTGGTGCATGTGCCCCAATTAGTCCAAGTGGACCCAATGGTGCTAGTCACTAAAAATAGACTGAAAGGACTCCCGATTTAGACATGATTCCTGATTTAGACATAATGACCAAATTGGACAAGGGAGGATTATAATCCTAACACCCCCCATGAATGCTAACTTGGACAATCTGTGGGCCCTAGTAACTAAGGCCATAGGTCACCCATTACAACAAGTAAAGTAAAGTAACTACTCAACACAAGGAGCCGGGGAAAAAACCACATTGGAAAAAGGGACCCCCTCTAACTAAGCAGATAGAATCAAGATTCAAGTTTGAAAAACTTGAAAATGTGTTGCTACAATCTCTGTGATGTAACAGAGCAACATGCATGATGTTCTATGCACAGGTATCCTGGGGCTTGGCATGTAAACTTCTCCATCTTCTCCCAAAATGATTATGGAAGGAAGGAGGAATATAACCTTTTCCTCTTGTTGGATGAAGAGGTGTATGATCCACTCTATTCTTCTGAATGTAGTGAGACTGAGCCCTTTCCATGTAGCATCTTATAGGAATTCCATTACATCTCTATGAAGGAGGTAAGATTGCATGACACAGCGCAAGGGCCTTTCCCTTCTGAGTGTCAGATGGATTTCCAGTCATCTTCCTAGCTTCCAGTTTGGAAGTAGGGACTGGATCTGGATCTGAATCACCCTGAATATCAATCTCGTAAACTGATATAGCTGGATCTGCAATACTAGTGTAAACTGTAAAAGAAACAGATGAAATGTTTTTAGCTTTCCTTGTAAGTGGCTGCTGAGAGTGCACTCTGGTTTTGAAAATGGATTGAAGTGTGAGAACTCATATTTCTTAGAGGCATGATTTGAAGCAACCTTCACTATGATGTTCCCAATAGAGATATTTGTGATCTCCACTGATTCAGCACCAAATATGACTCACTTTGGAGATCTAGTATGAGTCATTTGGTATACATATAACAAATTTTTAGCTAAGGAGGGGACATAAAGCACATCTTTGAACTTTCCATGTTCAAGCTTGATAGAGCCCTTCCCTTTGGCTTGAAATTTATTGTTATTGCCCATATGAATACTAGGACCATCAAAATATTGCAAAGAAGAGAATGATTCTCTTGATGCAACCATATGATTGGAAGATCCAGAATCAATGAGGAAGGCATGTGTTGTTGAGCAGCTAGCCTTCAGTGCATGGCATGTCTCTTCATGTTCTTCATTTTCTTCTCTATGGTTATACTAGGATTACGCTAGCAGGTACAGTAATTTTATTTTTATTTAGAAGAAGAGACATCTCATCAATTGTTCTTCTCATACAGGAACTTTTTGGATGAAATCCCCTTCCACAGTAATAACAGAGTGTCTTTCCTTTTCCATTCTTCTTGCTTCTCTTCAAACCTGAAGGCTCTTTTGACTGCTCTTTCTCTACAAGAGAATCATCCTTTTGCTTCCCTTTATCATTCTCTACCTTAGTTCCTCCTGCAACTAGTGCTTGATCTTTGGAAGATCAAATGATCCCCATTTGGATCAACTTCAGTTTGTAGATTTCTGCAGTGAGATAAGTTGTTGTAGGGTTTTTTCGGACAATCAGCAGTAGACATTTTTTAAGTCGACGTTTCAATTCTTAATCGGGAACCATCGACTACTTGTCCTGATGATGGTTCCCAATTTGGAATCGAAACGTCGAATTAAAAAATGTCTACTGCAGATTGTCCAGAAAAACCCTATAACAATGGATCAACTTGTCATGCTCCTAAGTGAGAGATTCAATGAAGGAGTTAAGAGTAGGAATCTTCCAGTTTGGAGTAGAGAGATTCATAGAATGAAATGTTGATACAAATACTAAATAGTCTGCACCAAGTTTGGAGAGAATGGAAAGGATGAGTTGATCATCCTCCTTATCAACCTTGCATAGCTTCAATTGGAACACTAGATACTTGAATTTTGTGAAGATTTCATTTAGTGCTTCGAAATTGGCTGGATGAAGAGAGATCAGCTCATTCTCCATATGATGGATCCTTAGATCATCCTGCTTGTCAAATAAGGAGGAAATATTATCCCAAACCTCCTTGGGAGTCTTCAATCCATTGATGTGGAAGAGAAGGTCTCGAGATATTGAGAGGCACAAGCATCTGTAGGCTTCATCAAGCCTATTCCATTACTTTTCTTTGTCAACATAATGAATTGGCTCTTTCTCTGTCTCCATTGTGAGTATGATCATTCTTTTGGAGGGTAGCTACATCTCCATGTCCTCCTTCCACTGGTGGTATTTGAAAGGAGTGAGAAGGTCCATTGTAGGAGCCATTTAGAATACAAAGGAGAGGACTAAGCTGTTGTAGCAAACGCAGAGAAGGAGACTGAGCTGCTTGTAGCAAATGCAATGAAGAGGAATGATAACCTGTAAATCACAATCAAACAGAAAAAATAAGTTCGAC
The DNA here is from genome assembly GCA_001517045.1 of Pseudotsuga menziesii. Classification (NCBI taxonomy): domain Eukaryota; kingdom Viridiplantae; phylum Streptophyta; class Pinopsida; order Pinales; family Pinaceae; genus Pseudotsuga; species Pseudotsuga menziesii. The sequence continues at coordinate 122,877 of LPNX010781504.1, read as the reverse complement.
AGTATGCACTTTTGTAATTTCCTTCACACCCAAAATAGTTGATCAAGCAAGCTTGATCAACAATTCATTAACTTGGGATATTAAGTGGTAAATTCTCTGCTTCTGGTGCAGTACTGGAAGGAGCAATTTTGCTCAATTTTTTTATTATCCAAGTATGGATCTATAGTAGGAGAAGTTCCTTATCTTGTTGAGGCTCTGATACCATATTAAATTGAGCACATAGATCTATTGATCAACACACAACTCACAAAATAGATCACACAATTTACTCAACAATTGAAGAATGAAACAGTGCAAAAATGGCTTGCAACTGTGAATGCTTTCATTAATGAAAACTAATTAGATAATTAATCACAATGAAGTATAATGGCTAAATAGCCACATGCAATTCAAATCCATGTGAGGAAATTCAAATTGGTTGGACTCTACTGGACTGAATGGTTATCTGGCCTTGTCTAAATCATTATCGAAGTTCAAAATCCAAACTCAAGTGTCTAATTTAGTGTTTACTAGTCTAACTGACTGAGGTAGGTGAGTAAATGTGCCTCACCTACATGCAACCATGAAATCATTGTGCTGACTGAATAGAACTAAGTGTAGGGAACTAGAGCTCAATGTAACCGACTCCTAGCTGAGCTTGACTAGTCACCAACTGAACTCAACTGATGGAGGTTGGTATCGGCACTCCCAGTGGCTCCTAATTTGTAGGGATTGATCTAGGAGGCTCCTAAAATGATGCATGCAAGTGCAATCAATGCAATTTGGCCTCAATTAGTGTTCCCCGCACTTTAATAACTGGTGCATGTGCCCCAATTAGGCCAAGTGGACCCAATGGTGCTAGTGACTAAAAATAGACTGAAAGGACTCCCGATTTAGACATAATGACCAAGTTGGACAAGGGAGGATTATAATCCCAACATAGGGAGGCATGGTTTCCACATAGTTAAAAAATCAAATTTGCCCATCATTTGGAAAAAATTTAAAGCCACATAGGAAGCAATGGGCAAGACAAATCCAACCACGGGGAGCACTGATGGTAGGGTGCTTCAAAGAGTCAACTATGGCATCGGTGCTTTGGTGGTATATAGAACTAAAGAATCATTAAAAATGGTTTCTTCCTTTAATATTTTATATTTTACCCTATCTTTGTGCACCTGATAACTGGATGCATTGATGTGTTTATATGACATGACCGTACAAGTAATGAACACAAAAAATAAAAATAAAAATTGTCCTGCAATTTTTTAATTTTACCCTAATCCGGTGTGCACTATTATGGGATGCATCCATGCATTTGGCATATATAAATGCACCATCCGTAAATATATGATTATTATAAATATTTTTTGTTTTTTTTTCAAGTTTGTCGTACTTCGGTTCTCCAAATTACACAATGCACAAGTGTGGCTTAAAGATAAAAACACACCATTAATGAATATAACAATATAAAAATAGTTTCCATCCATAAAAAAAATTATTTTTACTCTACACTGGTGTGTAATATTAGACAATGCATAGGTGTGTTGTAGTGATGTAAACGCGTTGCTAGTGAATATAAAGATATTAAAAAAATCGATTATCATTTTTTCTAATTTCACCTTGCTTCAATGCTCTCAAATACATGATGCACCAGTGTTGTCCAAATCTCTAAACGCATCATTAATGGATCTAAAAAAATAAAAATAAAAGTTCTATGTCTAACAATTTTTTTAATTTTATCCAGCGTCGATGCAACAAATTAAACGACACTCGAGTGCGTTACATTATATAGAAAGCACTGTAATTTGTTTTTCTTTAAAAAAAACATATTTTTCCAAGTAGTAGGGTTGCATTTTTGGATGAAAGCGGTGTGTGAATTTTGTGTATGCATCTATGTGTCCAGTTATTTTAAATGCAATAGTTATTGTTGGGTGTAGAAATAGAGAAAAAATACTTTTTTTCCCTCCATTGAATGGGGATTTTTATATCGATGAATTTTTTGGTATGCACCAATTCGTCTATATGAAGGGTACAATGGTGCATTTGGTATGTATAAAAGCACTATATAAAAACACCCACTAAAACCTCCATCCACTCACCTTTGCTAGTGACCTTTACTATAAATGGATATTTGGGATCCTTTTAGAGGAGCATCCGCAAAAACCTCCACTAGAGGGTGTTTTCCTTGTAGTGACCTAAAGTGAAAGAAAGTGTTGAAGTGGAGACAATGGGAAACCTTCCTAAGTTCCCATAGGATCGCACTTGGTTAAGGGACTTTGTAATATTTGAAGTGTAGGTTTGGGAGGTAATATATTGTAAATAAAATTATTTTTCAAGTGTCCTCATTGTCCACAAGTATAGTATTTAACGACTATTATCCTCCTTAATAGTGGTTGGACGTTCTAATTCAGTTTTTCTTGGGTATTGTATACATTTTCATTTTGTTGGGTTTAAAATGTTTAGTTTTGAATGAGCCTCTATTTCTACCAGTTCAAAATGTCCCTACTAGTTTTGGGGGTGCCAGTACACTAGTTCCAAGAGTGATCAAATGTATTGTGTGTACCATTACAAAAATTGAACCTAGTCAATTTCCTTAAGTATCCTTCATCTTGTTATATGTCCTTTGTATTTTTCTTCTTGTTGTTTTGTTGGTTTCTTATTTCTTATTTCTTTCTTCTTTTAGTTTTTTTATTCCTACCTTCAACTTCTATATTCATTATTCACTCTCTTCTTTATGCTTCTTCCTTTTCCTTTCATTGTTCATTAGTTTACTCTCATTTTGGGTTTCTTCTTAGACTACGTCCCTATATTTTTTTTGTTTTGTTGTTATAACGTGTGCCCTTGTGGTTTCTATTAGTCCTATCATAAACCATTCAATATTTTCCTTCTCTACTAGATTAATTCTAAGTTCCCATGATTTACCTTAGTATGGAATCAATCGAGTTACTAATGGTTCTGAGTCATGCAAAGGTGGAAGTTTTATCTCTCAAACATTCATCCACCTTCATAGAATTTTCTTCAACAATTGTTCATGTATTGAAATTTTTATCTTTTCTATGGATCTGATATTATCCAAGTGTTGCATTCATAAGTGTATATTTGAGCATGTCCCTTTGATTCTTCTTAGTTACTCCATTAGTTTATTCCTAGAATTATTTTAAACTAAAAAATATTTTCACCATTTCTAAATCCATCAAATAATGGTATCGCTCCTCGAAAGGGACCTATATGACCAATGCTTTCCGATATTTCTCTTTATTTGGTCATATGTCCTTCATTAAGGGGTTCTTCTTCTCCCATAGGTTGAGTTTCTTATTTTTAGTTCCTCAAAATTTCCTCATATTTTTCTTCTTCTTGTTGGTTATTCATACTTCCCACAACCTAACTTTGGGTTCTTGAGGACATTATTCCACATACTTGCTTATTTCACAACAAGAACCCTATTTATGCTTAAGGAGGATTCCCCCTCAAAACTATTATAGGATTTCACCCACAAGTTACTTATTATTGGTGACTAATGTTGCGATTCTCCTTACCATGAAAAGGAATGTGAATTTTCCAAAAATGCCCCCCAAATTTTGGCTACCAAATAGTCACAACCTTAAATATAACGTTTTAATAACTTAACAATAACATTACCTTATAATAAACCATAACCTTGAAAAAATTTAGGAAATAAACATTAAACATTCCAAGTGTCAATATTATTCATTGTAAAACAATTCCTAACACATCACATCCCATGAAAATTACATAACACACGTATAGTAGGAAAATGATCAAAATTGATGAAAAGACCCCACTCTTCGAATCATAGTTCCATAGTCTCTCAATCTCTACCTAATGAAAAGGAATATCCTTATTTTCCTATCATGGATCTATATTATTATACATACATACACATTCGTCTTTCATTTCTATATTGCATCTTGTATTTATATCATTTTGATTACTTTCTCTAGTCATTTTGATGACTGGGAAAGCATCTTTAGTGCTTATCTTCATCTATAGAGAAGTCTTCCTCCCCAATATGAGTGGATTTAGTTCCAACATAAACAATCCCTCAAGAAATTCATCCCTTGGCATGTCTTAGTGTAAACAAGGGAATTCCAAATCTATTAATCACTCTAGATTCCCGGGATGGTAAAATATGGCTCAATTATGGTTGATTATTGTCACATACACAATGATTGTAGGTTTCTTTCCTCTCTGAGTTTCACACACTATTTCACCCATCAATTTCAAAGTATATTCCTAGTAGACACATAAACCCCTATAGAGTCATATTTCTCAAAGAATCACGTGAATTACTGATACATTTTTCTATCAAGTTGACCATAAGAAATGGTTGAAAGTGGAAGACTATGATTAATGGAATAAATAAGAAAGAAGAAACTTTCATGCACAAGATTTGGTTCAATGTACCTTTGAATTGCATGGGATATAATGTCCCCCTTCAAGTACAAGAAGGATTTCGCAATAACATGTGAGGTAAATTGGAAAAACATGGACATATAATAATTTAATCATAAGGAAATTGTAGTTTGTCCCTACTATCCCTTGTATTTCCCCTCTAATAGACTCACAATCCCATTTTTTCTCATTTTAAAGCTATATTTTAGTTTGCATTATATTAATATTTCTTCCTTTACATACTTCTCCAACATAGTACAAAGTGCACCATGGTCATATGTATCAACATGGTCACTACAAAATGTATCAAAACATAAATGTCAAAAAATACCTAACACAAGTCCATATGTCTAGTCATTCTCTTGTTGATCCTTGGCCTTGTGTTGTATACTAGGAATATGTACAAGGAATTTATATCATGGTGTTGTTAAACCCAACAACTTGAGGCTTGAAAAATATCAAACAACCATATATACATTATCTGATTACATTTGACCCGAGAGTAAAACAATTGGGAATATTACATTTTCATCTTATGCTTTTCATTTATGTAACTCATCCTAATATTATGGAGTTGTATATTGTCCTTCACCCAATTTCATGAACATTTTTTTATATTTTAAATTTCAAGGTATCATAATTCTCACCATCAATATCATTCTTTAGAAGTGGTATACTCACTATACTGGATGTGTCAGAAAAGGAAGATCATACACCTTTATTGTTAATTCCCTGATCTCCTATAAACATGAATAGTTAACATAAGAAAGTAAAGAGAAAGAACAATAGAAATGCACCTAGATTTATAGTGGTAAAACCCATAGTGTGTGGAGGAAATGTCCTTTAATGAATATGAGTCACTATTATTTTCCAAAACCCTATTGGTATACCATCAAGCTCTAGAAGATCTACATAGTGAATAATTTATCCAAATGGATGATAATGAGCTAAAAGGATGAGTGAAGGCATGAATACCTCCTTAATATACAATCCTAAATAGTAACATGAACATTTTACATGAATAAAGTCGAGTAAATAAAATCTCACTTAAAAATACCATATTATGGAACAAGGATTCACATAAATTCTAGTTTTAGGAAACAAGAGACATATAAGTGCTCTCATAAAGTCTAATGGAACCTTATTGTATGTGCACTAACACCCGATCAAACATGAACTTCAGTGTTACACATGTCATAATAACAACACTAAGAACATAAACAAATGTCATGGACACTAAGAAACATTACCAAATATTCTAACATTCCCCCTTATTGTTGACTAGGAGAGGAAATACAATTGCATAAGAAAATGAAATTAGATTAAACCAGACATGTTGATGGTGGAGAAAATCATGAGGCTATCATCCTTAGTTCACTAGTCCCACTTGTTTCAAACTTCTATTCACTTTATCATTTTCAAATATCCAAGAATAGAGTAAGTAATTTTAGCTCCAACTTCCACTTCTCAAAACAATAATTGTTTCAACTATCCCTTGTGTTCAATTTTTCAAGATTAAAACAACAATGAAATTAACACAGTGCTTTAGATAATAACAATTGGGTTTTCTCTAATACCATGTTAAAATTTTAGGAATTTTCATTGCACTCATGATGAGATAAAAGGGGATTTCAAGAACTACTCAAGATCTACAAACGAGAAAATTAAAAACTCTAGAGGGATTTCTACACACTCGTCAAGAAAAACAACAACTAGTCACACAAATTCTAAAATTGGGGCCCTACTTGAAGACATGAAGACTGGAATTCTGCATTCATTAGCCATGAAAGTACATTCCATGCAAATGAAAAGGAAATAGGAATAGGTTGAAAATGTTCCAGTTGTTTTTTTCCCCAAATGAAAAATAATGCACACTAAAAATGAATGTTCATTGAACAATGTGGAGGTTTGTGAAATTTGTAAAGAAAATAATTAGACAAGACAATGCCCATCTCTACTTGGATTAAAAGTTTAATATCAATTAGGAGTTGAAGAGAAAATGGAGAAACTATGATCCATCAATTAAAGGAGTCAAATTCCATTTAGACAATTTCAATGAGTCATGCCTTATGCACACCCTCGGTGTTTCAATTTTGGTTATAAGACTCGGATGTATGTTTGTCCTACAACCCAATATACTTTTAACCAGCAAAATTGGCCAATGGAAAACCAAGCCCCACAAAAATGGAAATTCCCACCTCATGCTCAATCCTTATTGCTTCAACCTTAAAACAATTTCCCAACCCTTAACAACCTTCGATACCTCCTTTACAATAGTAATAAGCTTTGTTGACACCCCCTCAACAAGCACCCAAGTATCCACAAATGACTACACAACTAACACCAAACCCAAATAATACATTGGTTCAACAAGTATACAATATGAAATGGTAAATTATAAAATATATCCACTAAGCTATATGGAATTGAATAGGTTTGAGATCCACTTAGAAAATATTGTTATAAACCCTTTGCTTCCACTTGTCATTGATTGATTAAAAGAAAGTCCACCCGAAAACTTAAAAGACCGAGAACATAACCAAAAACCTTCTTAACCAATAAAACAAAGAAGACTCCACCTTTCCCATAGATACTTGAACTAATAAAACACTCACTCATTTTGAAACTCAACTCATAAGAGAAATTAAGAATTTTTGTGTCAAAATTCCACTTCTCTAAGTAATCAAATATGTGCCCACATACAACAAAATAATCAAAGAGTTGTGTATGAAAATACCTCAGAGAAAGAGGAAATATACTTCAACTATGAATAGTAGGCTAGCTTGCTAACCTCATGTTAGGTAAGATCTTCACTCCTAGGTACATTTACCCAAGAAATCTTGTGGTAGATGTACACATATTGAAGTGCTTGATTCAAAATTCCTTGATAGTTTTAGGAGTTGTAATAAATGTCCTGAGAAGGATATAGTATTCAACTTAAAATTAGAGAATTATTGAGAGACACACCAATAGTACTTCAGTTAGCATATAGCTCTAGTATCATCCTTGAAGGAATGTTAAAATATGTTATTGTTTCAATAGTTTCCTACTAATATCCAATGACTTTATAGCGTTGCAAACTAAAGCTAAAACCAATGGATATACCCTTATTCTTTGTAGAACTTTGTTATTCACAGTTGATGCATATATTCGTTGTAGAACAAGGGACATAAGCATTGCTCATGGCTGATCTCAAAACAAACTTACTCTTTACCCTCGTTCTAATCTCTTTATTGAAATAGAATGTCTAGTATGGGTAGGGAAAGAGGGAGATGTAGAAGTTTTTGGAGTAATTTTCTAGCTAATATTGACCATTGATAATGTTTTAACATTAAAAGAGACTGTGATGAGGACACATTTATATCAAATTTTATGCATAATTTGAAACTTAAAAGTATCCATATTAGGTAATTAATTGATGAATAAAATAATAGACTATCTAAGCACGTCAAAAACCAACCACGTAGACTTAGAAGACTTATTCATTAATGAATTTGAATAGTCATTAGCCACAACAGTAGAAATATTTCCCAACAAACCTCAAAAAATCAGCAATGAGTTGATAATGTTAAAAAACAATAGCTTTTAGACATTATGAAAAGTCATAGTTCTGGATGTAGATGGGACTATAATGACATCAAGGGTATTCATTCAACCATCTACAAACATCACATCTACATAAAGGATGAATTATTTCCAATTAGATAGCCTCAAAGAAGAAATAACCCTATGCATATGGACATTGTCAAATCTAAATTGCACAAAAATGTTCGATGTAGATTACATATATCCTATTAAAATAGTGAATGGATATATCCCTTTGTCATTGTTCCCAAGAAAGGAGATAAATGGAAATATTGTCACAATTATAGGGAACTCAACAAAGCAACTAGGAAACACCACTTTCCCCTACAATTTATCAACCAAGTGTTAGATGCATTATCTAGAAAGAAGTATTTCTCCTTTTTCAATGGATTTAGTGGATACAAACAAATTCAAATCAATCCATAAGATAGCGATAAAACCACATTCATATGCCCATAAGATACATTTTCTTATAGAGTTATTCCATTCAAATTATGCAATGGCCCTACAACTTTTCAAAGTACTATTTTAAGCATATTATCATATTTAATCCATGGTAGTGTAAGCTTTATATGGATAATTTTATATTAACGAAAATACATTTACGCTTTAACAAATATGATAAATTTACTCAAACACTAGCAAGAAATTAATCTATCCTAAGTAATGAAAAGTGCTTAATGCTATGGGGAGGCAGGTGCGGGTGGGAATATCTTAGATTCTAGAGGAAACTCAGTCACATCTTACGCATAGGGAATAGGAAATAGAACTAACAATGAAGCTGAATGGATCGCATTTCTCCTTGGGTTGGATCTCACGAGGAAAAATCATATATCAAATCTCATAGTTTTTGGAGATTTGAAGCAAGTAATTCAAAAAATGAGAACCAACTAGAACCATGGCACAACCAAATTCAGAAGAATTCATGATCATATATGTCACCTCTCCACAAATCTCCAAGTTTCCTACTTCCATGTCCTCAGAGGAAATAACATCGTAGTGGATAAATTCGCTAACCAAGGAGTAAGGAATGAAATGGGCATAGTTACAATCAAAGTTTATAAAAAAAATTCCAAACATGTTCCTTAGTGTCCTAAGAAATTGCATGAGAGGGGGGGGGGGATTTTGTTTCTCCCTCCTATCCTTCACTTTTTCGGCCACCTTTCAGGCCTTTGTTGGACATTTTTCCTCCACCTTGGACAGGTGGCTTTATTTCCCATGTGATGGGCTTAAATTTTGAGATAGGTTATCTTCTCCTCATCTTGATGAAACGATTGTTTGCACACGCAATGGAAAAGGGTTGTGGGATGAAGACACTCCATATGCATTCAGTCGCACATTGAGAATTTGAAGAAGAGATTTGCAGGTCTCCCAAGTTCTATATTTATGCAGAATCTTTGTAGCTACGACTTTCATTCATAGGTCTCTTTCCTGGTGAAGATATAGGTAGCAGTCTGCTTGACCCTTCGTTGCTTATGCTCGCTCCTTAAGCTTTATCAGACTCCTGCATCTCTTAGCATTCTATGGAAAATAACGGTAGGAATGTGAGACTTAACAATATCCAGTCCACTTTGTAGGATGTTAAACTCCATATGCACTGGATTTATGAGCTTCTAAGCACAGTCGTGAAAGAAAGAAGGGTAGAAGCAACAGATGTGAATTATCTGGATAACCAGATGGAATTCCATGAGTATATAATTGATGACAATGATAGGGACCTGCGTGATCTCATGGGTACAGTAAATTTTACTAAAGAGGAAGAGCATAAATTGACAAGCATGAACCATTGCAGTCATTTTCGGGAAACCCCAGCTCAAGACCACCTAATGGAGGAAAATTCTGTTGTGCAACCAATCCATGGGAAGGGAGACAAGAAGAAGTGGTAGGTTCAGTTATGTTATGGATTTTATATGCTTTTTCACTTTTATTAAAATTCAGTTTGTTAGACTTTACCCTACGATGGGTATAATTTACTTTAAAATGCATCCAAGAACTTTCTTGAACCTTGTAATTAGTTTAGGCAACACTTTGTTTTCTTTTTCAGAACAATTTGATATGTCGGCCTACTCTTTTATATGTATGCTTGTGCTCGTCTTTTTTTATATAAATATTGTCTCTGGTTTCTTTAAAAAAAAATCTTAATGCTTATGAATGAAGGAATTATTGTAGGGCATCATGTATCCTCTTTTGGAATTGAAGTTGATCTTTCCAAAGATAATTGGAATCCATTAGTTGAAAATACCTCAAATGGCATAAGCATATTAGAATCTTCCTTGGCCATCTAGGATACTATAGGAGGTTTAGTAAATATTTTAGTAAAATTCCAATAACAATGTTTACCCTCCTTTCGAAAAATGTTGACTTTTGACATCAAAATGCCAAAAGTTTGGAATTTTGTTTCATTCTAACTCATTCATAGTTGAACTTCACAACTCAAATAACAACAATATAATGGAGTACAATTGACCACATCCACCTTTTCCAACTCAAAATAATTTACATCAAGTCTGATCACATAATTACCTAACTCTAATACCATTGTATTTGCACCAAGAGTAGCAAGGTGCTCTATATCTCAATATGGGGGAGATGTTGTCACAAAACATACATGACAACACCAACAAAAATAAAGAAATTTGGTAGCATATGTTGGATCAATTTTAGATTTTACACTAAAGATTTGAAAAAAAACCAATTGGATCCATCTTAAACCTAGATCTATCAAGCACAATGAGGGACCAAAATTCTTGCGGTGTAAATTTTTTTATCATTTAATTCCATGTAATGTATAAATTATTTCTTATTAAATGATAAAATAAATTACACCTCAAAAACTTTGATCCATCTTGATGCTTGATAAATCTGAATTTAAGATGGAATCGTTTTTTTTAGTTGGAGTACATGTAATGTACCTTTTTAGGATCAAGGCACACTAAGAAGAAAATTACAAAATATACTGACTAGTTTATTAACGAACTTACTTCAAGCACTTCAAAACTTTTCCTATTTTCCCCAAATCATATACTGAAGTCAAATATATCCTAAGGATGATCTATAGTAGTGTAAACAGACTCCCAACTTTCACAAATTCACTTTAATTGGGATACATCATGCCTAGGTAGACTTGTTTGGTAAAACCAAAGGCTTCAAGGTATTGGCCCCAAGATTTATGTGGAACATAAAGGATTTGGTGCAGGATAGAAGTGCTTAGACTATATCTAATCCCGACCCACTGATCAGACACTAAAATAACAAATATGGACTTAATTTGAAAAGATTTAAAAGCTAGGAAGAAAAAGACAATTTCAGGACTGCACAACTAGGATATTTCCAAGTGTATTCAAAGGACCCTAAAGGGTCATGAATTTATTATGTAGAGCTTGGAATAACTTCGCAAAGTCTTTAACAATTTGCAGCAACTGTAATAACTCAAAAATTCATAAAAATTTAAAATTTTTCAAGTGAAATAAAATGTCTAATTTCGCCAATAATGTGCCACTAACGGTTAGCAGATAATAAAACAGTTTATAAGATAACCAAAGAGTTGCTTCTTTATAATATTTTGTATTAGCTAAAGGATTCTCCTTGATAGCTGAGTTAGTGTTGTTTTTGACTTAGCAGTTGTAATTCTTCCATAATTAAAAAAGAACTTGTATTTTACTGCTGCTAGATATACTGATGATTTATTTTGTCAAGTAGGGAAAGATTCCTATGTGTGATCGGGCTTACTTAAATTTAAGCTAACACAATGGGACTGATGGTTCCTTACAATTTTAGCAGGTAAACATACATTCCAGTTAAATAATATTTATATTCAAGTCAAGAAGATACTTCTATAGCATGTTTATGATGCTAGTCTTAGAGTGTTTTAACTGCAGCTTGTCTCCATAATAGGTAATGTTAATATGTATTTCTATTGCTGTCAAAAATATGTAATGACATTATATCAAACCATCTATGCATAGGTTAAACTGCATGATCACATATTGTCAAAATATATCCGAAACCCTAGATGATTTTGATTCAACTTCTAATAAAAGATTGTATTGTTGTTTATAGTAATTGTGATTTAGAGTTTTAGATGTAAAGAAATTCAGTTCATATCTTGCAGCTTAATACACTCCATATTGTTTGGTGTCCATCACAATTATCTTCGTTTTAGGGTTTTATACACAAAATTCTCTCAATACTAACAAGATTACTTTTACTTTAACTATTGACTCCTTACTAAGTTGCTAGAATTGTTACTGAGACTCCGAACATAGTCTAAGGACTATATTTACTAGCATTCCCAATACTCAATTTAATAAAAGAACCGAACCATGAATCTCTTTTTAGCTGAAGAAATCTTCCTTATTACTTTACAGTCCTTTACTTTGAGTTCTTAATACTTGTAGCTTATACACTCAATCCTAGTGTATCCTTTAGTTATAAATTATACCCTTTTTTTACAAGTTGTTTATAAAACTCTCAAGATAAGTTTGTTTATTTTCATACTCTCAGATATCTTATAGATACTTGGTCTCATCTACCCTTTTGCCCCCCAATTCTAGGTGTCATTGGATCTCCTTCTTATTGTAGACTAACATTAAGTGAATCTTTCACCCATGTTTCAACTTATGAGGTTATGTAAAAGAACTACCCTACTTGTCCCATAACCAAACCCAAAAAAGAAAGAAATCCATACCTAATCCTATAGTTGGAAAACTAAACATCAAAGCAATAATGTAGAACATGATTATAAATCATAGGATTGCACAATGTATAAATGATTCAAATGGTTTGATTATAATTATTTGTTTGCAGCCAACGTGACTATAGACTTCTACCCATGTTGGAGATAAATCTCGAAGGACACGTGGTGATGGTTCTATCCATGAGATGGTTGACTTAAAACTAAACCTTACTTTTTTCTTTTCACAGAGTGAGGGTCCTTCGCCTAGTTTGGCTGAGCTACGAGCTTGTGGTCATCGAAACCCTGTAATCACCTTCATGTTTGCAGGTTGCTTCCATAAAAAAAACACCGTGATCTGGTTTAAGTGAGTTCGTAAGGTGGTTTCTCAGTGTTTAAGGTTGGATTGATTGCACATTTACCTTCAGATTGTAACTCAAAGTTCGATTGTATTCAATGCACTATTCATGTTCATGGCATTACCCTTCCATATGCCATGTTCCAGCTGCTTGCGATCTCTAGTTTCTCCAACGAATATCAGGTAAAAGAAAAATGTCGGTCAATGTTCTCATTGCATGACAGTTATAAAATTCACAACACACTTAGATGCTATAACTAACACTTGTCCTTCTTGTGCAGGTTCCCTTTATGGTGAAAGGGGTTAGCTAGATGCACTACTCTCCCATTAAAGTTTCATAAACCCCAGGTAAGCCCTAGTTACACTAAGGGTTTTTCTCCTGCATTCATGTGGTGGTTCGAATGGAAAGAAACTTGGTTGCTGGTTGTAAACTCCACTTGGGTTTTTACTGTTAGCTACTTCTTGTTATTTTGTTCTAGTATGATTTTGAAACCCTAGAGGGTATTGTGTACAGGAATGTTGAAGGCTATAGTAGTCGTGACAATAAGGTTTAGTGACAGTGCCGTTACGGCCTGTGATGATGTAAATATGTTTTGTTTAACTTTTTCTTTGAACTTGGCTCTAAGCCCGAGATAATGTTATTCGACCTCTACCTGGTTACTTAATATTTTTCAGTGGTTTTTGAATAAAAAGAGATGACTACTCGCTCAGTTGAAACTTGTAAACTGGCAAGGTTATTAGTAAAATATAATTTTTGGTTTACTATCTTACTGTTTTTACAATAAATTATATGATTTGTTTTTGTACATGCTTTAAGCCTTGACAGGGTTATAAGAGGTCGTGGGCCATTATGCTTATGCTATTTTGTTTCTATTTAGCTTGTTTATAGTGTTATTTAATTTAAAAAGAAACACATTCGGTAAAAAGGGTTTATAGTGTTTGTTACTATTTACATTTTTTACAGTATTCTTAGGTGAATACAACACTTTGTTTCTCTTTCAATTTTGTTATTATTTGAAATAACCTACAGTTTCGAAATGATATGGATTTCTACAGAAATGGTTCTTAGTTTTTTTTTCTTATTATTACTTTCAGTAATAAATAATTACAGCTGCTAAATGTTATGTCATGTTTAAGAGAGTAAAAGTCTGTCTTTAAGGATTTAAACCTACCTCTTGTAAAACCCTAAGTATTTGTATTGTCAAACAGATAGTAAAATGTGAACTGGAAGTAATTTATTAACAAGTCCTATGGATTACTATCTTGGTTAAAATCCTAGTAATATCTTTTAACTGTTCCTATGTTTATTTAAATAATTATATCTATTATGTTTATAATAATTATTAGTACTAGAAATGCTTCTGTGAATAGTATGCCTATAAATGATTATAAATATATTCAGTTCTTTTCTAGATAATTAGTTAATATAGATACTTCCAGTAGCTAGAGCAAGTACTACTATTTTCTGTAATGATTCACAGACAAACTCTAAAAGAAGTCATTTACATTTTTCATTCAGAGTTGATAAACAAATCTTCACATCTACTTGATCAGCCCGCTGTACTAGAGTACTACCTATTCAAGGCATGGAAAAATACAGTGTGGTAATTTATTTCTAATTACTTTCATATACTAATATGCCTACTGTTCTAAACATAATCTACTAATCACTAATATTATCAATACACAACATTCTTTTCTGTATAAACCCTAACCAAAACAATAACATGCATTTCTTTGAAAACTAATGATCATTTGTTGAAAACAATAAACAAATTATAAATAACCTGAACAATAAAAACCTGTCAAATGAGGAGGTGACAATAGCTTAAGGAGGTTGTTCCTCCCTACCAACTCCTGGAGAAAACTTAGTCTACACTTCCTCAAGACCCTCGAGCCTGTTTCCTGGTCCTCCTAGTAGAGTACTGGGTGAAAGATGTATCCTTAAGACCTTCTGTCACTTGACTGGTCAAATTACAGTAGTAATCCAAACTTGCTTATAGCAGTAAGAACTTCAGCCTAAGGGCTGCATAAGTTCAGTTCTCAGCAGTTAACCCCTCAAACTCACTTCAATTAGTCCCCTCCATCAAATTTCTCATGTGCACTTCATTCACACTGAATGGTCACCTTTCCCGAATGAGCAGCCTCAACTGTCTTCAATGGGAAATTTTATAATGATGCCTAGGTCTTCTGGGTTAGTTTTCACTTAATGAGCCACCTGCTCCAATTCCACTTTCTTGGGGAATCTTAACCACAAATATAGGTAATTTTCCACCTGCAACAGTTAGAAGTAGTTTGAGCATGCTGCCACTTGTCAGTATACTCTCCACCCAGTCTCCTCCACCAAGTGACTAGTTAACACTCTTTTAACAGCTTCCCTAAGCTATTGTCTCATCATTTATTTATTTTTTAATAAAATATTCTGAAAATACATTAATTATTCTTGACCCCACTTGGTCATCAATTACAAACTTTGCATAAAATATAACATAATGTTCCTCAATAACATTAAATTGTTTTTGCAAATTGGGGCATGTGATAACAACTTAAAGAATCGAATTTGGACACAAGGAAGACAATTAACTGCAATAACAGTGGAAACTAGCTAGTAATTACATTGCAATGAACATAGGGTGATAAAATCACTAGAAATAGTAGTTGTATTGCATAATCATAAGAAACGTGATATTATTAAAATACAGAAGAACACATGTACATTAAATATCTGCAATAGTAGTAGCAATTACTGATGAAGATGCACTAATCCTTAGAGAAATACAAGGTAGTACAGGAGGCACAATACAACTATTACATTTACACACTAAAAGAGGAATAATGTGCTTGATTGGAAGTGGTTTGGATCTGTAGTGGCATGAAGATACTTTCAATAAAAATTAACAACCCACAATAAAATCAATGACAATGGTTGAATATCATTCTCCTCAAATTGTAGCCGAAGAACCAACTAGCACAATGTACAACAAGGGCACATCTCCCAGCTGGTGAGAAGGGGCACACCTCCCAAGTCTTGAGAAGATTCATAGCTCTCTAATTTCAATACTTGGACTGACCCAAAATGTGAATGGGTGTGCACAACCTTCTTTTATAACTGTATTGGCTTCTTGAACAAGCTATACTTGGATAAGATGCATTGTACTTTGACCTCTAGCTCATTCATTGCGCCCTCCATGGATGATTTAGAAACTGACAACTTTAGGATATTTTTCCTTGTTTTTATTATTCTTTTCCTTTCTTTCTGTTTTTATCTGCTTTCTACTTTTCTTGCCACTTTCTTGCTTCATTGTTTTCTTCTAAACTCTAATTTGGAAACAACTTATATGGCCCACCTAAACCTCTATGTGCCCTCTTGGGCCCTCTTATGCATTATACACTCATGTAAAAATATTAATAATTAATTATGCAAACTATGGGATCCAACACTACTATTTTAATTTATTCAAAACATCCACAACTCAACTCTATTCCTAACTATTTAATTATTTTTTCCTCCTTAACCCATGGAACTGAATGGGTTAGAGGGTTGACTAGGGAGCCATTAAGGAAGGGACATTACAATACATTCCAATTTATTCACTATGATAGCATTTTCTACTTCAATATTTAACACCATGTCCCTACATTGTTTTGATACAACAACAACAAATGTATGTTCTTCAATAGACATGTTCATGTTGCTGCTGCAACCACTACCCCAAATTTTGATGATTTTAGGGCCTCTCTTTAGAATTTTAACTTTTGATCTTTCCTAGATTTCTTTTGCTCAAAAAAATTGCTTTCCATGATTTAGTTTTTTATCTTTAAACGAGTTTGAGAAGTTTTTGCATCAAGGTAAAACTTACCTTTTTCCCAGTGTATCGAAAGAATTTTGGGATTTTTCCCGACACGGCAAATAAAATATTACTTCCAACCTGACATTTTCCAGTCTATTTCAATTTGTCTATTTCCAAAGTTTTTCATCCTTTGTCGGAGGTTTCTTGAGTTTCCAACTGACGATTGTGGGTATTTTCAAATGTTGGAGCTGAAACATCCGACTGCGCTTATCTTTTTGGAGCTGATAGTTCTTTGTCCATTCCTTTTCATCAAGACAACCAACATTTGCAGCTACGATCTCCACTCAAAGTCGATGTGATCAACACAGGACTTATCTTCATTGTCGATCAATAGTTTCCTCATGAGCCTTTCGATGACCTTTTCGACGGGAGTCCATAGAAATGTTTTCCGACAGTGTCGGTATAATTTGAGTATCTTTCTGATGAAAGCGGAAATGTTTGTAGTTTTTTTCGGACCCTTTAGTTGCTGAAACCTTCGGTTGAGCCGTACCGATGTTTTTTTGTGGTTGGTCTTGACGAAGCAAGTCGACTATTGTGGTAGAGTGAGGTTTTGGAGCCGACACGGTCGGTAGTTGTTTTTCTTGCCCTCGTCGATTTGGTGATGTGCCGATGAGTTTCATCTTTAGGCGCCAAATGGTATTTCTCTCGCACTTGTGACTTGTGTTTCACCAGCAAACACATTTATGACTTTTGTCACGTTTTTCCTATATAAGCCTTGGGGAGTTTGTTATGGTTTGTTATTATTGCCTGTTTTGAGCGTGCACTACGTAATATTTCCAATTGGAGTTTATGCAACGTTTTGCACTAGGTTGTTCACCAACCTTTTAGCCACCTTTTTCCAAGTAGGATTCATTCCTTGTCAAGATTTCTTTTTTGTTATGGTAAAATGACGTTTGAGGATTTTTCGTTTACAGAGTTTAGTGAAGTGGCATGTAGGGATTTCCTTTTTTACAAGGATAGGGTTTTTGCATCCACTGTGATTTTAAAGTCTGTCCCTCAGCCTCATAGGGATTTTTTTATTGTGAGTTAGATGACCCGACTTCCCATTTCATTTGACCTAGTTTTTCACTAGCTGTGGTTTTCCACCTACTCCAAGCCATTTTTTTCTCTATTGCACAGACCTTGGACATGGATAGCTTAGATCCCTGGTGATCCAATGATGAGACTAAGTCAAGAAAAGTTTTTCAATGGCCATTCCTTGCCTGGTTCGTATCTGTTTGTGGAGATAGAGGATTTGCAAGTTCCCGAGCTCAAAGGTCCATTGTTTTCCTTTGATTTTTGGCCTAGGGTTTCCATCAGAAGGTATTTTTCCCTTTGTGGTCTATGCCATGTTTTTAGAAAGTTTCGAAGTCAACCTAGATTGTTGGAGTTACCACCATTTCCTCCAGAATTTTTGTCGAGGAGGTGTTGCCCTGTGTTTAAAACTAAATATGATGATTCTTCTGTATCATGTTTTAGAGCACTAGATGATTTAGAGTTGAGTCCAAAGTAGCAGTTAGAACCCATGTTTGAACTAGTGTTTCTCATCTTGGTTTGATCTTCCATAAGTTTAGTGTTTGAGGATATACAGAGTTTCTCTACATCATAGGGTCATTTCTTGATGGCTAAAGACGATTCGGTAAAAAATATATTTGAAATTCTCCATGCATGAATTTTGTTCTGAAGGAAAATGTTTTGTTGGCTAGGTTTTCTTGTATATCTTACAATTTTTCAGTAGGTTTGAAGTTTCTAATTTATATGAATGCATGTGTTTTAATCACGGGGACACCTAGTCATTTCTTATGTGATTGTGTCACAGCCTTAGTCTTCACACAACACTATGCCAAAGAAAGGAAAGAAGAAAGCCAAGGCTACTAAGGAGAAGTCAGATTTGGAAGTCATGCCTAAGATAGAGATAATTTATGAAGATACCAAAGCAGTCACCGGAGCTGAACCAGAGTTCAAATGGGGACATATATATCCCATGATCAAGGATCAAAAAGTCCCGGATGCAGCCTTGGAAGACATTCCCCTGTATGAAAACATATTGAGATATGGGATCATGAAGGTATCTACGGGACCCAAACTTTTTCCTTGTGCAGAGGTGATCGACTGGATTTTACCTAAAGAAGATGTAAATGATATGATCATGTACAATGTATAAGGAAAAGGTTTTTTCTCCTCCACTCCTGCATACCTAGCCAAAGCCTATAATCTACCAGTTCCATAAATCAGCATGACAAATGACTGGATAAATAGTCCGATCTTAGACTATATCGAATGTGCAAAGTTGATGATGATAGCAAGAAGGAGATTTCAACAAAAAGCCTCTGGTGAATATGAAACTTCCATCTTACGCACTCCTTACAGAAATGTAATTTTGATGCTCAATAGAATCTTCGGTAGGGCCAATGAGAAGTTCTATAAGTTAGGTTGGATGCATGTGACTATGCAAGGCACTATCTTCATTTGGGAAGACATTGTTGCCAACAACTTGTCTTCATGCATATGTGCTGTACTAAGAGAACTACTCCAAAGAAAATCAGAATTCTACATGGGATCATATCTAATTGATTGCATCTTGTTCTGATACCCATTCCCGGAGCTGAACTGTAGTTGGAATGAATCCAAGATGCCCATTCGCACTGCATATAAAATTTTATGCGCTCATAAGTATCACAACTTCTACAAACTTAGATGTGAGAAAATTATGATGCCACTTTATCAATTGATCTTCCTTGAGGAGTGCAATTGTATGTCTGAGGGAGCACTGGATGTTATAAGTGAATATGGAGATTATTTTTTATCTAAAGAAGGAACCTATTAGAGGATGTATGAAGGGACTAGAGCCCCATCATTACTTCCTAAGTATGATACAGACTACATTGTTCACAAGGAGGTAGTAAGGAAGCTTTTTATGGATGGATTCAGGAATTTTCTATTTGACATGAAGAAGGAATTATACCAACCAATGTCTTTTTATGTTGGCAGCTAAAAATTTTCAAAAGTTAAAAGTGCGCTGGATTTTGTGAAAGACCTGGAGAATTTCCACTTCGGTGAGAAGAGTTTTCATAGGAATGATTCTTAGGGAAAGTTGTTGCGCATTGCGCGCTTGTAAAAGTAAATTTTGAATAATTTGACCACCATGAAAAGGACCAAGATATTTTCCGAAATGCATGAAATATGACTACTTTAAATGAGAGGTTCAGACAAAAGAATACAACAGCTGGGGGGGAAGGAAACAACAGTAGCACTATTGAGTAGGAGGTACTGAAAGAAGACGTTGCCAAGAAGAAGGAAGGAGAGGCTCGAAGATTAGTGGAAGAAGTATAGAAATTAGTAGCTGAGGAGGCCCAAAGGAAAAGAGAAGAAGAGAAAAGGAAAATGGAAGCAGAGGAGAGGATGCAAAAGGAATCAGCTGACAAAGAAAGAGAAGAGATAGAGAAGCAAGTTGAGGAACTAAGGATAAAAGAGTAAGAGGAACAAGATAGGGAGAATTAGGAATGGGATGCTGCCCAAGACAATCCAAAAGATCCTCCTTCTACCTCAGGAGACATAATAATAGGAGTTTATCTCCCTCTTGCAGAGTTAGGGTTAGTACCCTTCACCGCGTCCAAAAAAAATGCAGTTGCAAGCTTGGATAAGGTAGTCTTCAATCCTAAATAAAAATCCATTATTCAGAGGGTCGAAAAGAAGTTAATGGTCGGTACCCAGCCCAAGGTAACCAAAGTTACTGAAAGAGTTTTCATGAAAGGTACCGATGAAGATACGCAACTGATGGCCTCGATTGCTATCGCAGATGCTCAAACAAATGCTTATAATGTGGACAAATTGAAAGAAACTATAGATCATGACAAGGAAAAGATGGTAAGAGTGAAGGATACTCTGATAAAGAGAGAGGAGAAGGCTGGAAAATGAAGAGAAAACATGAAGCTACCATTTCAAAGTTCAAAAGACTACAGGAGGCTTACCAAGTTTTGGAATCATAAAAGGAGTGCTAGGTACTTGTTGCTGCCGCAACCTTTTTCCCCGATTTTAGTTTTTCACTTAAACTCTGGGACCCCTCCTTAGCATTATTTGCTTGGATCGACTGTTGAAAGCTTGGCGTCTTTGAGAATATCTTTGCATTTGAAGTTGAGCGTCCGTCTTGTTTGCTTGCTTCGTTCAATTCGATATGAGTCGTGTGATCTGTTTTTAACGCCCATAGAGTGTGAAAGTTTGCCTTAGCGAGATTTTTGGTTTTTTGGTCGTGATTGGGCCTCAGCGCTGTTAGTTTTCTCTTTGGATCGGGCCTCTTTCAAAGAAGTTGAGTCCTATCTCACTCGCTGTTGCAGCTCCTAGACCAAAGTTTATTGAAGTGTCACCCAACGCCCGATTCGTGGTTGTAAATCGCTTGCTCTAGAGTTTCGGCTCACCCGCCGTTGCGGCTGGGGAGATGAAGTCAGCTGCCGACACGAGTTTCATCCGACGTCCGACCAGCCGTCCCTCACCCAAACTTTTCTTCTCCCTCGTCGCTTGTCCCTGACCTGCATCCCGTCCGCTGTTGCGGGTGGCAGAGCTGTTCAGCTTCCGATCCACTTCTCTCCGCCGCCCGATTGCCTATGACACCCATGTTTTCACTCACCCTCTTCTTGTGCTCCTCCGCCGTTGTGGCCCCTGAAACCTTGCCCATCTGATGCCGTATTCTCAGCCCGTCCGATTCAAGTCTCGCCCGACCGCCGATTCTTTTTTCGTGAGTTCTCGCCCGGATGAACCAGGCCAGTTTTTATGGATTTTTCATCATAGTTAAAAGGTTCTCGATGCCTAATGTCTCGTATGAGTGGATAATGCACCAAGTTTTATGCAGGGATCACCCCATGAATTGCTGAAGCAAAGCATCGCACAGAGAAGGACAACATAAACGAATGACAGAGGTGTCGATGGGGCATTTTTAGTAGTTACTGTCAGAAAATAAACGCCTGTGGAAATGATGGAGAAAGCGAAACGACAAGAAAAGAAACTGAATCGTGGAAGGACGCTGAAAGGTCACACGCTGAGGGCAGCCCAGGAGACAGGACTTGTAGTTTAAATAACGGGGAGCCTGAGGAAAAGAGGGCTTTTTCCCTTATAAAATTTTGTAATGGTTGGCTTGTAAGAGGAACTACTTTGTTTTGCAAAGTGAACTGCAATTTTTCCTGCTGGAAAGAGTAAAGAAGTGGAATGTATCAACAAAATTCGATGAATAATGTTGAATATGAACTATTTCGTTTTCAGCTGTATTTCATTTACTGTAAGAATATTTGATGTTTTGAACCTACGTTCTGGTTAATTATTCTTCAGTAGTTTTCTGGGATGCATTTTCACTAAGAGCAATAAATGTTGTTATAGAATGATCGGCTATCTGGTTATTTGAATATTTGTAAGTTTTCATGTGCTGTGAGAGAAGTATCAGCTATCTGTGATTTTTCTTACCGTATGTGATATTGTATTGCTCAGTCAAGATGATAACCTCGCTCCCTAGGGATAGTTTAGGTAGTTAGTTGATTTCTGTTCGTATCTGGTTTGGTTGATTGTGAGCACAAGATGAGAGGTAAGAACCTGCGCATCACTTTGTGACCGCTCCCTGCATCTGGATCACCCTGCATTTAGTTAGGCACGTGCATATCATTCATTTAAGTCAAAATACAAATTCCGGTGGACCGGGCCGCAACCGGTAAACCCTTGTTGTTACTTTGACCTACGGTAGCCGGACCGTAAACCGGACGGATTCCCTATACCAAACAGTCAGCGGGCTAGTTGGGAACCCTGATTGGGGAGAATCCCTTACTGTTGCCGCTTGCGAATTTCCAGGCCTCAACAGTTTTGGCGCTAGAAGGAGGGCCGCTAGTGCATGGCTGGCCGAGGAAACCCGTTTTACAGAGATTATTCCGCTGGTTACAGTTCTGAAAGTAGTGGACCACGAAATCCAATTCCAGAAGAAGAAAATAGAGAACATCGATATCCTGTTCGCAATGAAATTGTAAATGATCTAAGAAGACATACCCGTGCTTATATAAAGAAGATCGGAGGGTTACCATTTATCCCCGAGTTGCCTAAAAGAGAGTACAAGAAGAAAGACCGTCCTATAATAGAAGATTCGGTGTTGGTTGGAGATTGGCAAGAGCTTGTGGAGACTGCCTTACAAGAGATTGAATTGCCTTTGAACCAAGTAGGCCCAGACACTCCTCATAGCTCTCCTGTTCACACCCCTGTTGGTTCACATCCTCCCACCCCTGTTGTTTCACCTCCGCATTCTCCACCCCGAATCATGGCCGGTGTTAACGCCAATCAACCCCCGCCAAATCCTCCACCGCCCGCATGGAAAGCCAGATCACCCCTAAATCTGACCCCACCTTTGCACGACCTACCCCAGGCCTTTGAGAAGCTACTGCCCAAGTTTGACCCAAATGATAAAATCCTGGTGGATGATCATCTACAGAGTTTCTACTTGGCGGTAGAAGGTTTGAGGGCTGGGGAACATGAAGATGTGGTGTGTAGACTCTTTCCTCATACCCTCAAAGGAGCTGCAGCGTCATGGTATTTTGGGTTGCCCGCCAACTCGATCCCAGACTGGGATACTTTCGAGAGAATGTTCAGAAGTAAGTATGCCGTCCAAAAGACTCACGCTGCCCTCATGAAAGGACTATGTGCATTGAAGAGAGAGAAAAAAGAAAAGGTGCACAGCTTCACACAAAGGTTTGCAGCGTATCTAAGAAATTTCTCTGAAACAGATAAGCCTTCAGACAAAGTACTGATCGAATACTATACTTCAGCTTTGGGTCCTGATTTGGCCATGTTTGCAAAAGGCAGAGCCAAGCCTACATTGGCAGAGACCTACGAATAGGCAGAAGTGGTGGAAGCGGAAAGAGAAAGTGTGGAGGACTATCCGGAGCAATCAGGAGATAAAGGTGTGGGAAGAAAAACCTTACTGTTCACCAAGCCTAAAGAAGAAAAAACGCCAGACTATGATAGCCTGGCTAAAATGATGCAAAAGCTGTCCAATAAGATCATAGACTTAGAAAAGGAAAAGGAAGCACAAAAGTTTTTCAGGCCATACTACAAGAAAAGAGAGGATAGCAACCAGACACAAACTCCTCCTCAGAAAACTGCATCTATGAATCTGACAGAAATAGGGATGGAAAATTTCTGTACTTTTCATCAACAACCTCATTCCGAAAAGAACTGTCCACAATGGATAAATTCTATGACGTTGGTCATGAATCAGATGTTGGATTCGAGGTTGACAGAGGAAGATAATGATGAAAGAAAAGAAAATGCCGAATCCACTTCTACAAAAGATCAGGAGGAAGAGACTATGGCATTATGGAGTTCTATCTCCGTACTCGACGCAGAGGAAGAAAATGCATAGGGACGCAAAGATACCAGGGAGGCTAACGTAACAACTAGGAGCAAAGGGGCGGTTAGTGATGACAGTCTTTTGCTCCCAAAGATTCGAAGGTTGCAAAAAAACATAAAAAAAGAAATTCCAAGACAAATCATTGGCTGATCAGATTCCGGAATTCACCATTACTAGCCAGAATCTGAAGCAAAATAGAACGCCGCCCAGGCTAAATGAAGAGAATGCGAACGCTGATAAATCTCAGTCCATTAAACAACTAATCGAATATGATATTGTTGAAGACTTAAAGAAGATAAAGGCGAACGTCCCGCTGTTTGAAATGTGCAAAGTGCCTCAGCAGAAAGAAAAATTGTTGAAAGCACTGGAAACATCAGAAGAGAAGTCGCCCACAGACAATCAGCCTCGGGAGGAAGAAGAAATCGGGGAAGCTAGTACTAGAGGTAAGTCCAAGACCAAACACCCACCTTTCCTCTTGACGTTTGAAATTTTTAATCATAACGTGCACAATTGTCTAGCGGACTCGGGAGCGTCGATTAATGTCATGCCCATATCAGTATGTAAGAAAATAAATGGTCAGCCCAAGCCAACCACGTGGAAAGTGGTGCAGTTGGATAGGACCGACGTCAAGGTAGTTGGCGAGATGGAAGACGTGCTAATTCGCTTGGCATCCGATGATAGAGTGTGCCAAGTCATCAATATTGTAGTGGCTAACATACCAGATGCATACGGCTTGGTCTTGAGTAGAGATTGGTCAGCCAAATTAAATGGGTATTTCGCCACAGATTGGTCACATCTTTGGTTGCCATACAAAGGAAGTCCTAATCAGATTAAGGTTTTGAGAGAGCCTCATATGAAGTACAATGTCACTCAATTGGATGGGAAGAATGTACCAGTTGAATCTGTATTGGGAAACTACTTTCTTGAACTAGAACCAGGGAATTATCAAGCGAAAGAGGCTAGCATCACACCTAACACCCAGCCTGATCTCCTTCGTTTTTCTCAGACTGATGAGCTTGACTGTAAAATAATAGATTTAGCTGTAGGTGTAGATTCACTTTCAGTAGACAATGTTTGTTGGACTTTATATTTTGACAGCTCAAAAACATTAGAAGGATCAGGGGCCGGCTGCGTCCTTATTGATCCACAAAAAAATAAATACTTCCTGTCATGTAGATTAGAGTTTGAATGTACTAACAATACAGCCGAGTATGAAGCACTGCTGCAGGGACTGAAAAAAGCAATTGAGCTGAAGGTTAGTAATTTAAAGGTTTTTGGGGACTCAGAAATAGTTGTGAAACAAATAAAAAATCAAATACACTGTGTTTCCCCTCATTTGAAAGCTTACCAAAATGAGGTATGGGAATTGCTTAAATGTTTTCATGCGTTTAATATTGTTTCAATTCCGAGAATAAAAAATGCAGCTGCTGATCTTTTAGCCACATCAGCTGCCAGGCTGGTTCCCACTAATAATAAATGCTCTATTGAATTACTTTTCAGGCCTTCCGTGCCAGACATGATCACCAACCTACGAGTATTTGACGATGATCAACAGATAATCGAATGCTTGACAAATGATGAGACTTTTAAAGGAGCTATCATAGATGATGAGGAACATCAGGCTGAAATGAAATATAACAATTTCATTCCCAAAGGAGTCAAGACGCTGGAGAAAATGTTTGACTTGAATGAGAAATTTAGGAGACCAGCTAACGTGAAGACACACAGCTCAACTTTACAGTTCGAGTTATTAAACTTAGGGACTGAAACAGAGCCCAAGTTCGTGAACCTTGGCAAGTGTTGTTCACCAGCAGAAAGAGACAAGTTCCTCAGTTTGTTTAAACAGTACAAGGATGTCTTTGCATGGACGTATGTAGATTTAAAAACTTATGACACTAATATCATCAAACATATCATTCCGATAAAAGCAGGCGTCAAACCATATCAGCAGCCATTGAGGAAGATGCACCCCAAGTTGGAGCCATTGATTCAAAGCGAGGTAAAGAAATTGCTAGATGCTAGGATTATTTTTAAAGTCAGACACTCAGAGTGGGTGTCAAATTTGGTACCAGTCAGGAAAAAATCAGGAGAGATCAGGCTGTGCGTAGATTTTAGAAATCTAAATCGCGCCTCAGACAAAGACAACTACCCGGTACCTCCCATGGAACAATTGCTACAAATGGTTTCCGGCTCTGAAATGTTCTCATTGTTGGATGGTTTCTCTGGCTATAATCAAGTATTGGTAACCGAGGAAGATAGATTGAAGACAACATTCAGAACTAAATGGGGAACGTTCGCATATAGAAGAATTCCCTTTGGACTGATTAATGCGGGCGCGACATTTCAGAGAGCTATGGACATAGCTTTTCGCGGACTGATTGGGCGAAGTGTGGTGGTCTACCTTGATGACATCACGATTTTTTCGAAGAAAAGAGGGGAACATGCGTTCCACCTAAAGCAAATCTTTGAACGCTGCAGGAAGTATGGCATTTCCCTAAATCCAAGAAAATGCGTGTTCGTTGTCACGGAAGGCAAGTTACTGGGGCATATAGTTTCAAAGGATGGTATCTCTATAGACCCAGAAAGGATTAAGGCCATTGAACAAATTCCCATGCCTCATAATAAGAAGGGAATGCAATCCTTCATGGGAACAATAAACTTTGTAAGAAGATTCGTGCCTGATTTCGCCCAGAATGTCAAACCATTGCAGCAAATGGTCAAGAAAAACACACAGTTTAAATGGACTGAGACTGAAAAGAATGCGTTCAGTAAAATCAAGACCGCTGTTGCACATGCACCCTCTCTTAAAAGTCCAGACTTTGACAAAGACTTTATTATGTATACGTTTGCGTCCGATGATTCATTGGCAGTCGTACTTACGCAAAAGGAAGATGGGGGTGATGAATTCCCAATTTCTTTCATGAGCACTGGGCTACAAGGGGCTGAGTTAAACTACCCAGCCATTGACAAACAGGCATACGCAGTATTTAAAGCAGTCAAGCAATTCAA
>LPNX010781504.1:13161-95415 GCA_001517045.1 Pseudotsuga menziesii | reverse complement strand
CCATAAAATCCTTAGGGCCGGTTACTATTGGCCAACGCTCTTCAGAGATACCCATGCGCACGTCAGAAAATGTGATACTTGCCAAAGATGCGGTGGAAGAAAACCTAGAGCAGCAGCACCTCTAAAGCCTGTAATGATCACAGAGCCATTCGAGAAATGGGGAATAGACGTCATTGGAGAAATAAAGCCCAATTCCTCCCTGCTCCACAAGTATATTCTTACTGCAACTGATTATTTCACCCACTGGGTCGAAGCTATTCCATTGCGCAAGATAAATGAAGACGAAGTCATCAATTTTCTACAAGATCATATCATGACCAGGTTTGGGGTTCCAAGTTCATTAGTTTTTGATAATGCTAAGTACTTTTCATCCATTAAGATTACTGCTTTTGCTCATGAGAAAGGTATAAAATTACACTATTCTGCTAACTATTATCCGCAAGGGAATGGCCTAGCTGAATCCTCCAATAAAAACCTCATCAGAATCTTGAAGAAGACCGTCATAGAAAACCAGCGAAGTTGGCACTCATCCTTACCCAATGCCCTGTGGGCTGATAGAGTTACCCCTAAGTCTTCCATGGGAGTGTCACCCTTTACCCTTGTGTACGGAAAGGAAGCCATCCTCCCCCCCAACATCCTACTCCCATCTTCCATACTAGCTCAAGAGTCTAGGGGGTCGGATGATGAAGTTCTCCAAGTAAGGATATACAATCTTCTGAAAGCAGAGGAGGCCAGATCCAAAGCTAGAGAACGTTTTCAACAACAGCAGGAGGTATTCAAAAGATGGTTTGACAAACATAAAGCCGGAAAAAGGGACTTGGAAGAAGGAGACCTTGTTCTCAAATGGGATCATCCCCATGATGAGAAAGGGAAGCACACTAAGTTCCAACAGTTATGGGTAGGTCCTTTTCAAATCACCGCTAAACTTGGCCCCGCCCCCTATATGTTACAGGATTTACAGGGATGGGAGGAGAACCTGCCAGTTAATGGTCTGGTTCTCAAACCTTATTTTTCTTAAGTTGTTTTTGAGTTTTCTGACTTGTACATAAATAAGCTGTGTTGAGTAGGGCTTTCATTTGTTTTAAGTGAGTTTTTATTTTCAATAAAGGTGGTTAAATCGTGGTTATGTGGGGAACTTCACATTTCTGGAAATGGTAAACATTTGTTGAATAGTTAGACTGTGGTTTTCCATGTGAATTTCTTCTACCAAATAGTTTCTCGAAATCTTTGTGTGCATTGAGGTCCTGCTTAATCTCCTGTAAGGTCAATCAGGTTCGAAAGTCTAGAATACTATGCTGAGGCTCCGTGCACTTTACACTTGTAATCTAAGGGGGCAATGACAGGGGACCCACGGAGAAGAGCAAGATGAACAGGGTGTTAAATCTAAATGATCCCATGCCAGGAAATAAAAGCCAAAAGGAAGACAAGAGTCAGAATTCCTATAAAAGCATCATGCTCCAAAGCTAAATCCAGATCATAAAGTACTAATTTGCCAATGATCCTCTCCGTCCGTGAGCTGAAACCTTAAGCACATCACTCACACAAAAGGGCACTATGGGATAGAGGATCCTGAATGAAATTCAGTAAGAAAGGCATGCATGAAGACTCTCATTAAAAGAGGACAAATCCGAAAAGCACAAAAGCTGCTAAGATGGCATGGGAATGAGGAACAAATGAACGTTTCTGTTCACTACCTGCTACAATCCTGTGGTGTCCAATCTTACCAGCTACCTGAAGAAAAAATTAATAATGAACTCATATTTTGGCCTCAGCAGAGTTATCCGGACCCTAGAATCTTGACTTTCATCGCCCAAATTGGACTGATATCAATGATCAAAGTACACACTTCTGTTATTGAGAAATCTGTATAGCCGGAAGAGTTCAATGGATACATTTGTTGTAGGACAGTCTGCATTTCAAGGAAGAAACCACCCAGAGATCTAGGTTCACCAGGAAATCGCCAGTTGTTGCTGCCGCAACCTTTTTCCTCGATTTTAGTTTTTCACTTAAACTCTGGGACCCCTCCTTAGCATTATTTGCTTGGATCGACTGTTGAAAGCTTGGCGTCTTTGAGAATATCTTTGCGTTTGAAGTTGAGCGTCCGTCTTGTTTGCTTGCTTCGTTCAGTTCGATATGAGTCGTGTGATCTGTTTTTAACGCCCATAGAGTGTGAAAGTTTGCCTTAGCGAGATTTTTGGTTTTTTGGTCGCGATTGGGCCTCAGCGCTGTTAGTTTTCTCTTGGGATCAGGCCTCTTTCAAAGAAGTTGAGTCCTATCTCACCCGCTGTTGCGGCTCCTAGACCAAAGTTTATTGAAGTGTCACCCAACGCCCGATTCGTGGTTGTAAATCGCTTGCTCTAGAGTTCCGGCTCACCCGCCGTTGCGGCTGGGGAGATGAAGTCAGCTGCCGACACGAGTTTCATCCGACGTCCGACCAGCCATCCCTCACCCGAACTTTTCTTCTCCCTCATCGCCTGTCCCTGACCTGCATCCCGTCCGCTATTGCGGGTGACAGAGCTGTTCAGCTTCCGATCCACTTCTCTCCGCCGCCCGATTGCCTATGACGCCCATGTTTTCACTCACCCTCTTCTTGTGCTCCTCCGTCGTTGCGGCCTCTGAAACCTTGCCCATCTGATGCCGTATTCTCATCCCGTCCGATTCATGTCTCGCCCGACCACCGATTCTTTTTTCGTGAGTTCTCGCCCGGATGAACCAGGCCAGTTTTTATGGATTTTTCATCATAGTTAAAAGGTTCTCGATGCCTAATGTCTCGTATGAGTGGATAATGCACCAAGTTTTATGCAGGGATCACCCCATGAATCGCTGAAGCAAAGCATCGCACAGAGAAGGACAACATAAACGAATGACAGAGGCGCCGATGGGGCATTTTTAGCAGTTACTATCAGAAAATAAACGCCTGTGGAAATGATGGAGAAAGCGAAACGACCAGAAAAGCAACTGAATCGTGGAAGGACGCTGAAAGGTCACACGCTGAGGGAAGCCCAAGAGACAGGACTTGTAGTTTAAATAACGGGGAGCCTGAGGAAAAGAGGGCTTTTTCCCTTAGAAAATTTTGTAATGGTTGGCTTGTAAGAGGAACTACTTCGTTTTGCAAAGTGAACTGCAATTTTGCCTGCTGGAAAGAGTAAAGAAGCGGAATGTATCAACAAAATTCGATGAATAATGTTGAAGATGAACTATTTTGTTTTCAGCTGTATTTCATTTACTGTAAGAATATTTGATGTTTTGAACCTGCGTTCTGGTTAATTATTCTTCAGTAGTTTTCTGGGATGCATTTTCACTAAGAGCAATAAATGTTGTTATAGAATGATCGGCTATCTGGTTATTTGAATATTTGTAAGTTTTCATGTGCTGTGAGAGAAGTATCAGCTATCTGTGATTTTTCTTACCGTATGTGATATTGTATTTCTCAGTCAAGATGATAACCTCGCTCCCTAGGGATAGTTTAGGTAGTTAGTTGATTTCTGTTCGTATCTGGTTTGGTTGATTGTGAGCACAAGACGAGAGGTAAGAACCTGCGCATCACTTTGTGACCGCTCCCTGCATCTAGATCACCCTGCATTTATTTAGGCACGTGCATATCATTCATTTAAGTCAAAATACAAATTCCGGTGGACCGGGCCGCAATCGGTAAACCCTTGTTGTTACTTTGACCTACGGTAGCCGGACCGTAAACCGGACGGATTCCCTATACCAAACAGTCAGCGGGCTAGTTGGGAACGCTGATTGGGGAGAATCCCTTACTGTTGCCGCCTACGAATTTCCAGGCCTCAACAGTACTTTTGAATTCCATCACTGAGGGAGAAAAGAAAGAACTAGAGCTAGAGACATAGAAGGCTGAAACTGATAAACAAGTTGAAGAGTTAAATTCCTGAGTAGCAGAGTTGGAAGCACGAAATAGTTCCTTGGAAACTCAGCTCAAGGCAGCAAATGAATAGCAAGTTGATATTACCCCTCTCCGAGAGCACGCCCTCCTGATCATGAGAAAAAAATATCAGGTCCAACTAAATCTTGCAGAAATTTTTTATAAGATTAAGCAGGCTAAAACGAGATTGCGGGAAATCACAACTCAACTGATTTTAGAACGAAGACACTAGAAGTTGCAGAAATTATTTAGGGAAAACTGACATGGATAGAAACCAATGCATCATTTCTGGAACAGTTTCCACATAATACCACTGAGAACCTGAAGATAGGATTCGAACTTGTGCATTTCAACAGCAAGGCCACTGCAAGATTAACTATTGAGGTCGGGAAAACCTTGGAAAGGTGTATGGATTTTTATAAGAGGGTGCTCACAACACATACTAGATGTCAAACCTCAAGAGTTTCCTAACCATGAGGAACATTTGAAATACCTCTAGGACAGATTGATGGAGGATGAGCTTATCATACAATAGGTTAGAGGCAATACTGAGAAAGCGGTAAAGAGTTTGGTTGCACAAGAAGTAGTCATTAATTGTCTTCTGGAAGACCAACTCTGGGTAGATCCACCCAAAACAGTAGAGATAAAGTTGCAGTTGGCCATACATGAAGTCACAGTCAGATTACTAGAGCCTATGGACTTCAAGACCATCACTGTAGAAGCTGCCGCATGGAAAGAATTTGTTGGAGGCTCATCTGGGTCATCCTAAGTTTTTTCCTATGTACATGTGGCACCTTTTTTATATTATCTTGTTTATTTCTATTTCCCTAATGTGAGTCACTAGAAGACAAATTTTGTAGATCGAAGGGTCAAGGAATCCTAAGAGGCTGGGGTAGCTAAAAAATCATTTGTAAAATGTATAAATAGGGGTAGAATAGAGATTTAAGAAGACTTTTTCTAGAACACATATGTTGAAGCTATTTGTAAGAGAACTACATCTTTTATGAATCAAGAGAACCAAATTTTGTTGGAGGAAGGACTATACGAGTTTCCAAATGGATTATGTGGATTGATGAATGTTGAACTATTTCTGTTTTAGTCTGCTACATAGCTATGAGATCTTTCTAACTTGTGAAATTACTTCTATGTTTTATGAATGATTTTACTTTATGTTAGAAATCTCATGCATATGAATGAGTAATGAATGTGTTAATAAAATAGAGCTACCTTTGTTTATATTTTATACTGTAATTATGTATGTAGAATTCGACAGCTACCTATAGAATTCCACTAGTAGCATTATAGTACATTAATCAATTAAATATAATCTCTTCTCCCATGGGGATAGGTTAGATAGAATAGATTAGAATATATTAGTTTTTTTTTCTTCCTTCATAGAAGTGATTGTGAGGCAAGAGCGATAAGATGGGAGGTAAGAACCTGCGCATCTCTACTAAGGCTCTTACTCACCGATCACTTGCATTTAGTCTAGGCACTTTCATTTCATCTTAAAACTTAAAAATACATAAATGGTGGATTGATCTGTAATTGGTAAAACATATTTAAAACGTTCTTTTAATTCTACGGTAGTTGGGCCGCTAACTGGGAAGATTCCCCATTAAAAACAGTAAACGATCTAATTCAGAACAATTATTGGGGAGAATGCCTACTGTCCATACCTGGTATTTTCCAAGAATCAACAGTTTTGGCGCTAGAAGGAGGGAAGCCAGTGCATGGCTGGTAGAGGAAATCCATTTACTAGAAACTATTCCACTGGTGATAGCTATGAAACTAGGTTTCTTGAATATTTTGATTCTGAAGAAAGAATAGACCCTGAAGTAGACATTCTAGAATGCCTCTACCCTATTCCTTTTGAAGTAGTTAACCACTTAAGGAGACATACAAGGTCTTATGTAAAGAAGCTTGGAGGATTGCAGACAATCCCTAAATTACCGAGAATGTGAGTTCCCAGAAGAGTACCTACTTACACTGAATATTCGATCTTGGTGGGAAATTGGGAAGAATTGGTAAATTTTTCCATACAAGATATTGTTCAACCACTTGATCAGTTAGGACCAGATTCCTGGTTTTCCAGTCTCCATTTCAGTCACCTGTTCAGTATCCACCGAAATCTCCTCGTAGAATCATGGCTGGAAATGTAAATGCTAATTAACCTGTGAATCCTAATCGACCACCAGCTTGGAGATATAGAACACCCCTCAACCTGGATGCTTCTTTGCATGCTTTACCTCAGAATGTTGAAAAGAAATTACCTAAGTTCGACCCTGGAAAAGTCATTTCTATAGTTGACCACCTGCAAAGCTTTTACTTGGCTTTATAACTTTTGGCCATAGAGCATGAAGATGTGGTATGTAGACTCTTCCCACATACTTTTGAAGCTAAGGCCTCTTCCACATACTTTTGAAGATAAGGCCTCTGCCTGGTATTTCGATTTACAAGCAAATTCGATAGCAGACTGGGATACTTTTGTAAGGGTCTTTAAGAACAATTTTGGTATTCAACGAACCACTGCCACTCTCATCAAAGAATTCTTAGCTCTAAGGATTGATAAGAAAGAAAAAGTGCAAGATTTTAATTAGAGGTTTGCTTCTCATTTGAACAATTTCAGTGCTACAATAAAACTTGTTGAAGAAACTTTAATAAAATACTACACTTCATCACTTTGTGCCAGCATAGCGATGTTTGTTAAGAGGTCAATAAAGTCATCTTTGGTAGAAAATTATGAGGAATCAAATAAAGTAGAAGATGAACTTGACAACATAAACAAACACACTGCAGAACTAGAGGTAAGGAATTTTAGCAGTAAAAAACCTGTGTTGTTAACCAGACCTAAAGAAGAACATTCTAGTGAATTGGAAAATGTGGTTAAGATGGTACAAAATTTATCAAACAAGATTGTCAATCTGGAAAAAGATAAAGAATCCAGTTCATCCAAGAAATAGTTCAAAACTTACTTTAATAAAAGAGAGGAAAGTGGAACAGCTCAACCACCCGTATATACTTCTTCTGTTTTGAATTTTAATGAGGTAGGAATGGATCATTTCTGTACTTTCCATCAAGAACCTCATTCTAAGAAAAGTTTCCCGCAATGGATTAAATCCATGACTCTAGTGATGAATCAAATATCAGATGCTCAGATAACAGAGCCTGAGGTGGAAGAAGAAAACACAAATGAACCATAAGAATCACATGAAATAACTATGGTCTTATGGGACTGTGCACCTACATAGGTGTTAGATGAAGAGGAACCTACCGAAGAAATTCAACTTTCAATAGTTAATGGTACAACCAGAAGCAAAGGAACAATAATGGATGAAAGCCTATTACTACTTAAGATTAGGAAGATACAAGAAAGTATGAAGAAAATTAGCAGTAATACCCAAACACAACCTAAGTCTGATTTGGTCACCACAAAAGATAAATTTACCGTAGTTAGTAAGCATGTGAAGGTTGTGGAGAGTAAAACAAAAATCAATAAGAAAGGTCCAATAGAAAACGATATGGGGTATGACATAGTAGAAGACATCAAGAAAACAAAAGCAAATATTTCTTTGTTTGAATTGTGTAATTTACCTCAGCAAAGGAAGAAGCTTGTGGAAGCTTTTGATCCACAACCCAGTAAATCCCAGGATGACATTCAATATGATAAATAAATTAATGAAGCTAGCATTAGAGGGAAGTCTAAATCTCAAACTTTTCCATTTTTATTTTCTTTCGATATTTTCAATCATAATGTGCATAATTGTTTGGTGGACTCCAGAGCTTCATCTAATGTCATGCCACTTTCAGTATGAAAAAATATTAATGGTCAACCTACACCATCCTCATCTAAGATAATTCAGTTGGATAGGTCTTTAGTTAAGGTAATGGGAGAAATCAAAAATGTGTTGATTTAGTTATCTGCAGATGAAAGGGTCTGCTAGTTTATAGACATCATGGTGGTAGATATACCAGAGGCATATGGTTTGATATTGACTAGGGAATGGTCTGCAAAACTATGATGGGTACTTCACAACTGATTGGTCACATTTGTGGATGCCCTATAAGAATAATCAAAATAAGATTAAGGTGATGAGATAACCGCACATGAAACACAATGTGATGCAGCTGGAAGGGAAAAATGAACCTATAAACTTCTCGTCTTCGGTCTTGGGTAACTATTTTTTAGAACTTGAACCTGGAAACTGTAAAGCGAAAGAAGCCAGTCATGAGTCAGACACACACTCTGAACTCCTTCATTTTTCACGGACATAAAATATCGATTGTAATATAGTTAATTTAGTTTATAACTTAGAAAGCAACACTAACCTTGTATATTTAGAAGATAGATTTTGGTTGTTGTAATTTGATGGTTCCAAAATGCAAGAGGGATCGGGAGCAGGTTATGTCCTGGTTGATCCTGAAAAGAACATTTTCTCTCTTGTCGACTAGAGTTTGAATGTATGAATAACACATCTGAATACAAAGCTCTAGTCCAGGGTTTGAAAAAGACAATTGAATTTAAAGTTAAAAATTTGAAAGTTTTTGGTGATTCTGAGGTAATTGTTAGACAAATTAGAGATACAATTCATTGTTTGTCACCACATTTAAAGGGCTATTAAAGTGAAGTCTCGGATCTAATAACAAAGTTCAGTGCTTTCAATATTAGTTCAATTCCTAGAATGCAAAATGTTGCAGCTGGTTTTTTAGTTGTTGTCGTTGCAAGATTGGTACCCCCTAATAACAAATGCTTTATTGAACTCATTTTTCAGGCCATCAGTACCAGACAATGTTACAAATTTGAGAGTATTTGATGATGATCAACAAATCATATGTATTTTTAACAAATGATGAAACTTTCAAGGATTCAGTGATTGATGATGAAGAGCATCAAGCTAGTCTTCAAAATGGAAACTTCTTGCCTAAAGGAGTGAGAACGTTGGAAGCTTGATGTTTTATTTGAACAGCAAATTCAGAAAACATGCCAATGTTAAAACAAATAGTTCATCTATGCAGTATGAACTAATTAATCTCGGGACATAGGCAAAACCCAAGTATGTGATCTTGGGAAAATTTTGTTCACCAGGCGAAAGAAGTAGATTTATTAGTTTATTTCAACAATACAAGGATGTTTTTGCTTGGACATATGAAGATTTGAAGACCTATGATACCCACATCATCCAACTTATCATTCCTATCAAAGAATGTGTGAAACCATTCCAACAACCACTAAGAAAAATGAATCCCAAGATGGAACCTCTGAACCAAAACGAAGTGAAGAAGTTACTTGATGCAAAGATCATTTTCAGAGTAAGGCACTCAGAGTGGGTGGCAAATCGAGTACCAGTAAGAAAGAAATCTGGTGAAATACGATTATGCGTAGAATTCAGGAATCTGAGCTAAGCTTCAGATAAAGATAATTACCCAATTCCACTAGTGGAACAAATCCTACAAATGGTCTCAGGTTCTGAACTATTCTCCCTATTAGATGGGTTTTTCGGCTATAACCAAGTGTTGGTAGCTGATCAAGACATGATGAAAACTACATTTCGACCAAAGTGTGGAACATTTGCTTACAAAAGAATTCCCTTCGGTCTCATCAATGCTGGAGCCACTTTTCAAAGGGAAATGGATATAGCTTTCTGGGGTTTAATTGGACATAGTGCAGTAGTTTATCTGGATGATGTAACAATTTTCTCTAAGAAGAGAGAAGATCATATGTTTCATTTGAAACAAATTTTTTATCGCTGTAAAAAATATGACATATCTTTGAATCCTAAGAAATGCATCTTCATAGTATTAGAGGGAAAACTATTAGGCCACATTATTTCTAAAAAGGGAATCTCCATAGACCCGAAGAGAATAGAAGCCATATCTCAAATTCCCTTACCCCACAATAAAAAAGGTATGCAATCATTCATGGGTACTATAAATTTTGTTCGAAGTTTTGTTCCTAATTTTGCACAGATAATAAAACCTTTGCAACAAATGATAAAGCAGAGTGTACAATTTAAATGGACCGATATAGAGAAAGGTTCTTTTAACAACATCAAAGAAGAATTAGCTCACACACCTTCTCTTAAAATCCCTAATTTTGAAAAGGAGTTTATCCTGTACACTTTTCCTATGATAACTCACTTGCAGCAGTGCTCACACAGAAAGAAGAAAAGAAAGATGAGTACCCCATATCATTTATGAGAACTGGGTTACAAGTTGTTGAATTGAAATACCCTGCCACTGACAAACATGCATATGGAGTATTTAAAGTAGTGAAACAATCCAGACCTTACATTCTTAAAAATAGCACCAAGGTAATTGTCCCCCACCCAGTTGTCTGAACTCTTTTCATACAAAATGAATTGGGTGAACGAAAAGGAAATTGGGTGACAGC
This sequence comes from Pseudotsuga menziesii, assembly GCA_001517045.1. Lineage (NCBI taxonomy): Eukaryota > Viridiplantae > Streptophyta > Pinopsida > Pinales > Pinaceae > Pseudotsuga > Pseudotsuga menziesii. The sequence goes on along the minus strand of LPNX010781504.1, from coordinate 85,138 downwards.
ATTACAGGAATATGACTTGGAATTCAAACCGACCACTATTATCAAAGGACAAGGGCTTTTAAAATGGCTGAAAGTCAAAACAATGAAGATGATGATTGGGAAAATGAATCCGAATTGCATATGATTGATATATGTCCTATATTTACAGCTCCTGAGTCTTGGTACAAAGATCTAATACACTACCTCCAACAAGGATATTTACCAGAATAATGGAATTCTAAACAAAGAAGAGAACTTCGTTTAAATTCATCATCTTACCAAATAATTGATGGAGTTCTTTTTAGGAAGAACTATGATGGGGTATTTATGAGATACCTAGAACAAGAAGATGCCTCTAAATTTGTTAAAGAATTGCATGATGGTCCTGCTAGAGGACATTTTTCAAGAGACACTACTGCCCACAAGATTCTAAGAGCTGGATATTACTCGCCAACATTGTTTAAATATGTTCATACCTATGTGAGGAAGTGTGACATATGCCATAGAAACGGTGGAAGACTAGAAAAAGTGGATGGATCATTGCAACTAGTTATTATTTCGGAGCCATTTGATCAATGGGGTATTGACATCATTGGAGAAATTAATCCCAATTCTTCATTAAAACACAAGTATATCCTCACAGCTACTGACTACTTCACTAGATGGGTAGAAGCAATTCCATTGTGCAAAGTGAATGAGGATGCGGTCATCGATTTCCTGCAAGAAAATATCATGACCAGGTTTGGGGTTCCAATTTCACTAGTCTTTGATAATTCATCTCTTTTTCATCAATTAACCTTACTGAATTTTCTAGTGAAAAAGGAATCAAATTACACTATTCTGTAAATTATTATCCACAAGGTAATGGGTTAGCCGAATCAACTAATAAAAACCTTATCAAAATTTTAAAGAAAATTGTTATAGAAAATCAGAGAAGTGGCATATAGCTCTTTCCAATGCTTTATGGGAAGATTGGGTCACCCCTAAGAATTCCTAATGTGTGTCTCCTTACACTCTAGTATATGGGAAAGAGGCTATCCTATCCCCAAACATTTTGCTCGCATATTCTCAGTTATCCCAAGCTTCATGAGGGTCTGGTAGTGAAGTTTTACAAGTTTGAATTAATACCTTGCTGAAGCTTGAAGAGTCTAGGCTCAAATCCAAAGAGAGATTTAAGCACCAGCAGGAGATTGTCAAAATGTGGTTTGATAAACATAAATCCGAGAAGGGAGGTTTTGAAGTTGGAGACTTGGTTCTTAAGTGGGATCGCCCGCATGATGAAAAGAGAAAGCATACGAAGTTTCAACACCTATGGGTTGGCCCATTTCAGATTGCTGAAAAGTTATGCCCCTCAACTTATAAGTTACAGGATTTGTAGAGGTGGCAAGAGAATCTTCAGTTAATGGTTTGGTTCCCAAACCTTATTTCACCTAGTACCGTAGGAGCTCTTTGTACATAAATAAACCTTTTCTTTTTACTTTCTGGTTTTCTTTAATTATGTTTGCTTTCTTTCTGTTCATTTACTTTTTTGTCATTATTTTTGGCATTTGCTTTATTCTAGTAATTTTCTTTACTTTATTTGTTTATTTCATAATAAGCCATCTCAATCTTTGGTGCTTGGGGGCATTGGAATCTGGACAAACTGCTAATATTTTAATCCAATGACTGCTCATTGGAATTTATCTATGCCAAAATTTTTATCAAGACAATATTCTTTAATATGATAGACTGCTAAAGGGATGTTATTTAAAGAACACATTGAAGTCCTATTTTAAAACCTGTAAAATAACTGAGGTAGATGAAGTATAGAATACCATTTTGGGGATCCATCCACTTTCACATTAATATCTGTCCTAGGAAGCTCGCTGCAAAAGACCCACGAAAAGGAAGCAGAACAGATAGGTGTATGGTATTCAAAATAATCCTATGCCACAAAATGAAAGACAAAAGGCTTATTATAAAGAGTCAAAATTCCAAAACATAAATATATATATAAATAGATGCTGAAGAAATAAATCAGCAAAACAATTGGATTGCTCAAAAGGTTTTTCTTTGTCTATGAGCTAAAGCAAGTCATCACTCACACAAAATCACACTATGGATGGAAGAACCTAAATCAAATCTCAAATATAAAAGGAGCAATCGAGGAAGAATAAAAATGAAAAAAGTCTTAAGTATCAAAAGAATGCAAAAGGCATGGGAATGAGGAACAAATGAATGCATTTGTCTAACTTTGTCATGATCCTGTGGTGTCATTTCTGGAAAAAACCAAGTACAGAGGTAAATGGATCTCACATTTTGGCCCCAAGAGAGTTATCGGGACTTTTAAGCCTAGTTACCAAACCCCAATGGACTACAATCAATGAGATGTTCTGAATCTTACATTCTTGGAAAAGTCGAGATTCTTAAAAAATCATGGAAAGGACTGGGATAAGTTGCTCTAATCAAATGCCATAAAGTAGGTTTTGTTTGAAAGATAGTTTTCTTAGAGATCGGTGTTCACCGGCTAGTCGCCAATTGTTGTTGTTGCAACCACCACCCCAAATTTTGATGATTTTAGGGAACCTATTTAGAATTTTAGCTTTTGATCTTGCCCATATTTCTTTTTCTCCTTACGAAATTTTCTTTCCATGACTTAATGTTTTATGTTTAAACGAGTTTGAGAAGTTTTTGCATTAAGGAAAAACTTACCTTTTTCCTGGTGTGTCAGAAGAATTTTTGGATTTTTCCTGACACGGGAGATAAAATCTGACCTCCAACCTGACATTCTATAGCCGATTTCAAGTTGTCTTTTTCCAAAAAAATTCAGCCTTTGTTGAAGGTTTCTTGAGTTTCTAACCGACAATTGCAAATATTTTCAAATGTTGGAGCCGAAACGTCCAGCTGCGCTTGGACTTTTGGAGCCGACAGTTCTTTGTCAAGTACTTTTCATCAAGAAATCCAACATTTGAAACTAGGATCTCCACTCATAGCCGACGTGATCAACACAGGCCTTAACTTCATTGTCGATCAGTAGTTTCCTCATGAGCCTTCTGATGACCTTTTTGATGGGCATCCCCAGAAATGTTTTCCAATAGTGTCGGTATAATTTGAGTATATTTCCAACGAAAGCGACAAAGTTTGTAGTTTGTAGCCATCCTTTTAGTTGTTGAAACCTTCGTTTGATCCATGCCGACATTGTTTTGCGGTTGGTCTTGACAAAGCAAGCTGACTGTTGTAGCTGATTCAGGTTTTGGATCCAACACAGTCAAAAGTTGTTTTTCTTCCCCTCGTTGATTTGGTGATATGTCGATGAGTTTCAGCTTTAGGCACCAAACGGTGTTTTTCATGTGCAATTTGTGTTTCACTAGAGAACGCATTTATGACTCTCATCGTTTTTTTCCTATATAAGCCTTGGGGGGTTTGTTACGATTTGTTACTATTTCTCGTTTTGAGCGTGCCCTATAGAATATTTCCACTTGGATTCTACATAGCGTTGTGAGCGAGGACGCTCACCAACATTCGAGCCTCCTTTTTCTAGGTAGGATTCATTCCTTGTCGATATTTCTTTTTTGTTATGGTAAAATGGTATTTGAGGATTTTCGGTTACGAGTTTTAGTGAAGTGTCGTGTTGGGATTTCATTTTTTTACAAGGCTAGGGTTTTTGCATCCGTTGTGGTTCTAAAGTATGTCCCTCAGCCTCATAGGTATTTTTTTGTTGTGAGTTAGATGACCTAGCATCCCATTTCATTTGACCTAGTTTTTCACCGAGCGTGGTTTCTCACCTGCTCCAAGCCATTTTTTGTCTCTATTGCTCAGACCTTGGACATGGATAGCTCAAATACCTAGTGTGCCAATGATGAGACTAAGGCAGGCTGAGTTTTTTATCAGTCATTCCTTGCCTGGTTTGTATCTGTTTGCAGTGATAGAGGATTAACAAGTTCCCAAGCTCATAGGGGCATCATTTTCCTTTGAGTTTCGCCCTAGGGTTTTTGTCAGAAGATATTTTTCCCTTTGTGATCGACACCGTATTTTCAGAAAGTTTCGAAGTCGAACTAGATTGTTGGAGTTACCACCATTTCCTCTAGAATTTTTCTCACAGAAGTGTTTCGCTGGGTTTAAAACTAAATCTGATGATTCTTTTGTATCGTGTTTTAGAGCACTAGATGATTTAGAGTCGATCCCAAAGCAATAGTTAGGACCCATGTTTGAAATAGTGTTTGTCATCCCGGTTTGATCTTCCATAAGTTTAGTGTTTGGGGATATACAGAGTCTCTCTACATCATAGGGTCATTTATCAATGGCTAAAGATGATTCGATAAAAGATATATTTGTTATTCTCCATGAATTCATTTTGTTCTGAAGGAAAATGTTTAGTTGGCTAGGATTTCTTGTATATCTTGCAATTTTACAGTAGGTTCACAGTTTCCTATTTATATGAATGCATTTGTTTTAATCACAGGGACACTAAGTCATTTTTTGATGTGATTGTGTCACAACCTCAGTCTTCACACAACACTATGCCAAACAAAGGAAAGAAGAAAGCCAAGGTTGCTGAGGAGGATTTAGATTTGGAAGTCATGCCTAGGATAGACATAATTTATGAAGATACCAAAGCAGTCACCTGAGCTGAACCAAAGTTCAAATGGGGACAGATATATCCCATGATAAAATATCAGAAGTTCCAAGATGCAGGCTTGGAAGACATTCCCATGTATGAAAACATATTGAGATCTTGGATCACGAAGGTATCTACGCAAGCTGAACGTTTTCCTTATGCAGAGGTGATCAACTGGATTTTACCTAAAGTAGACGTAAATGATATGATCATGTAAAATTTCGAAGGAAAAGGTTTTTCCTCCTTCACTCCTGCATAACTAGCCAAATCTTGCAATCTACCAATTCCAGAAATTAGCATGACAGATGACTGGATAAATATTCTGAGTTTAGACTATATTGAATGAGCAAAGTCGATGATGATAGCAGGAAACCCATTTCGACAGAAATCCTCTGGTGAATATGAAACTACCAGTTTGTGTACTCCTCAGAGACTTGTAGCCCTGATGCTCAATAGAATTTTTGGTAGGGGCGATGGGAAGTTCTATAAGATAGGCTGGATCCCACTAATGTATCATGTGACTATGCAAGGAACTATCTTCAAATGGGCTGACATTGTTGCCAACAACTTGTCTTCCTGCATAGGTGTTGCACTAATGGGACTACTCCAAAGAAAATTATAATTCTACATGGGATCATATCTAATCGATTACATCTTGTGCAGCTACCCATTCCCAAAGTTGAACTACATTTTGAATGAAGCCAAGATGCCCATTTACATTGCATATCAAATTTTATGGGCTCATAAGTATCACAACTTCTACAAACTTATCTGTGAGGAACTTATGATGCCACTTTATCAGTTGATCTTCCTTGAGGAGTGCAAGTGCATGTCTGAGGGAGAACTGGAAGTTATAAGTGAATATGGAGATTATTGTTTCTCTCAAGAAGGCACCTATATGAGGATGTACGGATGGACTACATCCCCATCATTACTTACTAAGTATGCTAGAGACTACATTGTTCACAAGGAGGTAGTAAGGTAGCTTTTTATGGATGGATTCGTGAATTTTCTGTTTGACATGAAGAAGGTGGTCTACCCACTAATGCCTTTTTATGTTGGCATCTACAAGTTTTCAAAAGTTAAAAGCGCGTCGGATTTTGTGAAAGACCTGGAGAATTTCCACTTTAGTGAGAAGAGTTTTCATAGGAATGATTCCCAGGGCAAGGTTGTTGCGCATTACACACTTGTAAAAGTAAATTTTGAATACTCTGACCACTCGGACAAGGACGAAGATATTTTCCGAAATGCATGCAATATGACTACTTTGAATAAGTGGTTCAAACAAAAGAATACAACAACTAGAGGCAAAGGCAGCAGCAGTAGCACTACTGAGCAATAGAAACTAAAATAAGACGATGCAAAGAGGAAGGAAGGAGAGGTCCGGAGATTAGTGGCATAAGAAGAGAAATTAGTAACAAAGGAGGCCCAAACACAAAGAGAAGAAGAGAAAAGGCAAAGGGAAGCAGAGAAGAGGATGCAAAAGGAATCAACTGACAGAGAAAGAGAAGAGACAGAGAAGGAATCTGAGGAACTGAGGATAAAAGAGCAAGAGGAACAAGATAGGGAGAATCAAGAACAGGATGTTGCCCAGGACAATCCAGGAGATCCTCCCTCTACCTGAGGAGACATAATAACAGGAGGTTATCTCCATCTTGCAGAGTTAGGGTTAGTACCCTTCACCTCGTCCAAACAAAATGCATTTGCAAGCATGGATAAGGTAGTCTTTGATCCTAAATGGAAAGCCATTCTTCGGAGGGTCGAAAAGAAGTTAAAGGTGGGTACCCAACCCGAGGTAACCACAATTACTGAAAGGCCTATCATAAAACGCACCAATGAAGATCCACAATTGATGGCCTCGATTGGTGTCGCAGCTGCTCAAGAAAATGCTTATAATGTGGACAAATTGAAAGAAACTATAGATCAATACAAGGAAAATATGGTAAGAGTGAAGGATACTCTAATGAAAGAGAGAGGAGAAAGTCAGGAAATGAAGAGAAAACATGAAGCCACCCTTTCAAAGTTCGAAAGACTACAGGAGGCTTACCAAGTTTTGGAATCATAAAAGGAGGCCTTGGTACTTTCAAATGCCATCACTGAGGGAGAAAAGAAAGACCTTGAAAGTAAGATTTTAGATCTAGAGACGCAGAAGGTTGAAACTGATAAAAAAGCTGAAGAGTTAAAGGACCGAGTAGCAGAGTTGGAAGCACGAAATAGTTCTTTGGAAACTCAGCTCAAGGCAGCAAATGAACAACAAGTTGATATTACCCCTTTCTGAGAGCATGCCCTCCTGATCAGGAGGAAAACATATCAGGTCCAGCTAAAGATTGCAGAAGAAGTTTATAAGATTAAACAGGCTTAAACGAGATTGCAGGAAATCGCGGCAATCTCAACCAATTTCAGAACGAAGACACTAGAAGTTGCAGAAATTCTTCAGGGACAACTGACATGGATAGAAACCAATGCATCATTTCCGGAACAGTTGCCACGGAAGACCATTGAGAACCTGAAGATAGAATTCGAACTCATGGATTTCAGCAGCAAGGTCGCTGCAAGATTAACTTCTAGGGTTGGGAAAACCTTGGAAAGGTGTATGGATTTTTATAAGAGGGTGCTCTCAACACATAATAGATGTCAAACCTCTGTGACCAAAAGAATCCAAGAGTTTCTTGACCATGAGGAACATTTGAAATACCTCCAGGACAGATTGCAGGAGGACAAGCTTATCATACAACAGGTTAAAGGCATTATTGAGAAAGCGTTAAAGAGTTTGGTTGCACAAGCAACAGTTAGTAATTGTCTTCTGGAAGACCAACTTAGGGCAACTCCACCCAAAAGAGCAAAGTAAAGTCCTAGATTGTCATACATGAAGTCACAGTCAGATTGTTGGAGCTTATAGACTTGAAGACCATCGCTACAGAAGTTGCCGCATGGAAAGAATTCATTGGAGGGTTAGCTTGGTCATCCTAAGTTTTGTCTTGTGTACATGTGGCACCTTTTTTAGATTATCTTGTTTATTTCTATTTTCCTAGTGTGAGTCACTAGAAGACAAATTTTGTAGATCGAAGGGTCAAGGAAGCCTAAGAGGTTGGGGGAGCTAAAAAGCCATTTGTAAAATGTAAAAATAGGGGTAGAATAGAGATTTAAGAGGACTTTTTCTAGCACACATATGATGAAGCTATTTGTATGAGAACTACTTCTTTTATGAATAAAGAGAACCAAATTTTGTTGGAGGAAGGACTATACGAGTTTCCAAATGGATTATATGGATTGTTGAATGTTGAACTATTTCTGTTTTAGACTCTTGCATAACTGTGAGATGGTTCTAACTTGTGGAATTATTTATATGTTTTATGAATGATTTTACTTTCTGTTAGAAATCCCGTGCATATGAATGAGCAATGAATGTGTTAATAAAACATAGCTACCTTTGTTTATCTTTTATGCTGTAATTATGAATGTAGAATTTGATAGCTACCTGTAGAATTTCACTAGCAGTATTACACTACATTACTCAATTAAATATAATCTATGATCCCCTAGGGATAGGTTAGATAGAATAGATTAGAATAGATTAACTATTTTTTCTACCTTCGTATAAGTGATTGTGAGGAGAGAGCAGTAAGACGAGAGGTAAGAACCTACGCATCTCTAGTGAGGCTCTTACTCACCGATCACTTGCATTTAGTCTAGACACTTGCATTTCATCTTAAAAATTAAAAATACATCAATGGTGGACCGGGCCGCAATTGGTAAAATAGATTTAAAACGTTCTTTTAATTCTACGGTAGTCAGGCGCTAACCGGACGGATTCCCCATTCCAAATAGTAAACGTTCTAATTGGGAACGATTATTGGGGAGAATCCCTATTGTTGGTACCTTGGATTTTCCAGGCATCAACAATTCCTTGGACACATATTTATGTTTTTGAACAACAACTAGATATGCAATTTGAATGGATGATGATGATTAAAATGTCTTCCCATGATTTTATTTTGTTTTATTTTTCACATAAACACCATTTTTGTTTTGGTCGAATCGAGGAATCAACTCCTTCCAAATCCCTTTTTCTCAGCTTCAATATATATTTATAATTATCGGGATCATGTTTCGAGATTAAGAGTTAATGGATTATCACTCCCGAAACATGTCACTCTAATGATTCTCAATTTTAAATGCCAATAAAACCCTCACTTTAAAAAAATGAATTTAAACCAAATAATCCTACCAATTGAGTGCTTAACTACAACTAAGTCAACTTTCATATAAAACTAAAACCAAAATTATACTCACCCAAAATCCTACAACTTGACATGGTTGTGTTGTTTGTAGGACCCAAAAGACCAAACATGATTCAAACTTTTAGAACTCTTAAGCTCATAAGTGCACATGGCTAGCCAGGGCCACTAGACAACTTCAAAAAAAATCTTACAACCATGTCCCACACATTCACATTCACATTCAATTGTGTTGGACTTGCAAACTTTGAGAAGCTCACTAGCTCCATAAGAATTTACAATGTTTAAATTTGATGTTGCTATTCAAGAAAAATCAACGTCAAAACTAAAGGCATTTCACATTTTTTGAGAAAGAATCACTACCTACAATCCCACATAGTGGCCCGGTGGCCCCAGTTTGGTGTGCGCATTGACTTGCTTTAGGATCTTACACCAAAATCTGATGTAATTCTTTCAAGGATGCCTTTCCGAGAAGGAAGCACAAGAAATGTTATTTACAGATTATTTATTCATTAATACAGGTCACCATATCTACCGACCACCGGTCACCGGTCATTTTTATAGAGTCAAAGTCATTTTTATAGAGTCAAAGTCATTTTCATACTTTCTCACGTGCTTCCATACGCTTCTGCGAAGGCGTGCTTTTGGAACAAGCGACGACTTCACCTAGTAGCTGCCAAACACAATCAATGAGTTTGCGTAGTAGCTACCTTACTTTTTGACCATGAATTATTTTCCTCCATGTCATCTGGTTATCCATCGTTTTCACAACTAGGATATACTTTTTGACTATGAATTATAGTCCTCCATATCATCTTGTTATCCATCACAACTAGGATATCTAGAACAAGGCCTCAAAACCCCTATCTATGTCCAATAGGATTGAAGTTGGTATACTAGAATGTATCCAAACATGTTTGGAAAACGTACTTGTTGCTTTTGGTCTTGCACAATCTTCTTACATGGTTCCAAAATAGTTATCTTAGTGAACTAGTTGAACACCACCAAAATCTAATCATGTCCATGTCAAAGTTTGGAAACCCTTCACAAAAGTCTATAGCATGCTTTCTCAATGTTGACCTAACATGTGTAATAAGGTTTATAATTTCAACTTTTGATTTGCAAGATTACCAATGCAACATCTTTCACAACCTCCAACAAATCATGTTATGTCAGGTTACATCTACGTCTTGTACACATAATGTTGTAGATTTAACACATTCTTACTAACTCCAACGTGTCATACTACCTCGGAAGTATGTGCTTCTCTCATCATTTGCATTTATCTCTCTTTCAAAATACATAACTTGTCATACAATACAGAGTCTCAACCTTTATGTGGTACTCAATATTTAACCAACCTTGTTTCAATGATGCATATACTATATTATAATCATCATCTTCTTGGTATTGTTTGGCTAATCTATTAATAAGAAAAGGTTACATGTCATGGGTTAAAATTCCAACTCAAGATCGATCCTTGTTTCCTCTTCTAGGTCATACAACACTGCCAAAATTCCACTCCTAGTGGCAAGGCCAGCCTGTATTAAGTTTGTTAGACTACGTCTACCACTTATTCTTATGTATAAACTTGGTTAATGTCAAGTTATAATATAGTGCGCCAATAACAAGATGCCATACACAAAATAATAAATACATGTTTGCAAGCAACGACACCTCAATGGGGTGTGCCCAAGAGTTTTATTGAGATACAACAACACAACATAAATGGTTACAATAGTTTGGGAGGTTCACAATCACACCCTTCTCAAGAGTGCACCCAAATCAATTGTAGATTTGTTATAAAGAAACCCCAAGAAAATCATGTCTCGATAAGCTTCTACCCTGTCGCGCCTACAAGTCCACCTCTTACAACGCATGTCTTCTTCCTGTGTTTAGGCATCCATCTCTTCTCAAACTACACCCAACATTTAGCTCTCCCTTCTCCTCAACCTTAGCTTCCAATTCAATTTGTAGTGTTAACTACGTTTTTCATTCTGTGCGTTGTGCTCTTTGCTTGCTTCTTGGCTTGTGACCCTTGGCTAATATATATGCATCTAGCTGGTGCCCAAGGGGTGCGTCCTTACCAACGCCCCATCATACGCAACTCTCCATGCATTAGGTTGAATCATGTTTCCTTAACTCTCCTATCAAGTAAACTTCCCATTCATCGGGTTGGCTCTTGGTAGCTCTCCCATCGGGTAAGTCCATGATCCCTTTCCCCACTCCACATCCTGATATGATGTCTTCCAATTCTAGGCATGTCACTCACCATGCTTTCATTGGGTGGGATTCTAGCTCGAGTTGAAGATGGTAGGATCCTTACACAATTCGTTTGACCTCCATGTCAATCATGCTCCCTTGGGCATGGGCATGCCTCACCTTATCCAAGCAAGGGTGTTCAGCCACCCATGGTCTTTATTCCCAACTAAGTTATTTACTGTCGATGGGTACTATGCCTCGGCTCCCACTCCAACTCTGGTTATGGCATCAACTAACAGTCTTCCATGTGGGTATGAGGGGTGCCCAAGGTTGCCTTCTAGCCAAGGGCATGACATCCTCCCCCACTTAGAATAGTTTTCATCCCCTACAATGCCTTCAAGACAGGGATAATTTTAGGGGCAAATTTTAGCCCAGTGGGCTATTTTTCCATGTTTTTCTCCCAAAAAAACATTCGCCATTTCGCATTTTTTGAAGCCTTGCTTCGCCCAATTTTGATGGGGTAAATTTTTTTCACCATAAAAATCGCCAAATTATTATATAAACGATATAAAATCCTCGGAAATTAAAATATTTTTTGAAAAATATTGCCAATCATTTGATAGTTGGCGTTTTAAGAATTGGTAATATTCGCCAACATTTATACACTTTTAAATAAGTATGGTTCCTTAAAATCATCCCTGCTTCAAGAATGTTGTTAGCCTTGAAATGCTATGTCATGTTTTGCTACCTATATCTTTTGCACTTCGATAACCATGTTGAATCAAGGAAAGGTTATTACCTTCACCAAAACTATATAAGGCATCAATTCTTGGCACCCAATTTCCTATCAAGAAGCTTTCCCATTGTCCAAATTTTGTTTTAGCCTATCCTTCTTATGCACCAGTACTTGACTATTATTACATGTTTCCATACACCAAACTCCATTACTTGTTGCAACTTAGGTTCGCCCAAGACAAATTCCTGTATGTACTTATATTAATCTTCATGGGACAAATCTCTTCCCTTTGCAATTTGGTATGTTGGTGCAAATTCACCAGACAAGGGTAATGTCATCACCTTCACCTTAAAACTGTTAAGCCACTCATAGTGACCAAACAATTGTTTTTCTCACTACACTTCACACCCTTTTCGATGGTTTCCTTAGTCTCGTTCAACCAAGTCATTTGTTAATGAGAATCATTGCCCTTAGTTGCTCTAGTTGTCCATCTGAAGTCTGCAATGTGTAACAAGTTAACCAAGGAATTCTACACCTCTTGGTATTTTTGCACCATTACTTCAATCACCTTCAATCCATTACCAACTCAAGCACACACTTTTTCTTGGTCAACTTCCTTGTTGCCTCATCGATCCATCCATAACTGAACCAACTTGATCTTCTTCAAACAAGTGTCCATCTTCAGTTATCATCGTCACAATTGTGTGAAGGAAATGTTTATGCCTTCTCCTCCTTATTGTCAAGCTAACTTCTACAACCCCCCAACACTCTAAAACAATAGTAAATCCTGGAACTCTGCCTACCACATACATTTAAAATTAAGGTATACCTAGAAATGAACATTGATCCAAGTGTACAGTGAAGGATCCGCACCAATATATACATGCATAAACCTACTGACATTAGTATAAATGAAATTATATAAAAATACAAAATTATATCTAATAAAGAGAGCTTAGGATAGGGTTCCTCACCTCAGGCAGAGTAAGAATAAATTTGAGAGGAGGTAACCCTGTCGCCACTCTTGCAAGGCCCTTACGTCAACCCTTCATCTGCATGCAATTCAAAAATAGTAATATATCTTCTCACTTATCACCAAACTTTAACAATTGCAAGCTAAACCCTGCACGATAGCTTACTTCTAACTGAGGGCTTGGGCCGTAGTGGCAAGGTCAGGCCCCTCCCAACCTTTCAAGTGAGCATTCGTGGCATCCTGGCATCACCTGCCAAAACTATAATCTTAATGCATTTCATTAAAATGTAAAAAATTGAATATTAATAAACGAAATAGTAGAGAAAGGAATTCCTTCACTAAATGCTCATAGGGACAAGGGTTCAAGCTCCTCATAGTTCTTCCATTGACCTTTGCCCTACATTTTCAAACACTTCGAGTTATGTTTTCTGCTGAGGCTTGTGAAATGCACTTTTAAAATGAGATTTAAAGAAATAAAAAATAAATTTGATTTACCTGTTAAACTCGGGTCGGTCGGGGAAGCCCTCTGCCAGAAATTAAAGGCAAAGACACCATGGTTTCCACCTTACCACACGGAAAAAAAGATATCTAGGACTGTACATAGAAGAAATGGAAGCCAAGAGACAATATTTAAACAATAGTAAACAACATTTATTAACCTCTTAACGCACATCGTATAACTATTTTTAAAACCATGCAAGCAATTGCAGACTTGTCAGAAGGTAAGCTTGGTTGAATCCAAGCACCACTGTGCATCATGGATTTCTGAGTGAAACCTTCAGCAGCAGCCATGAAAATAAACCAAACAAAAACCCTTACAACCAAGTTAATGTAATCTTAAAACCATACAAGATTACACCAACGGAAAGTATCTGTCATGGTACAAGTGGAGGGCCAATATCACCGCTTTTAACAAAAATCATCCGAGTGGCCAACCTCTTAACTTTGCCTATATGCACTATCAACTCGCAGCGTAGGATTAGGAAATTATTTAAAACTTCATTAAAACCTCCTCCTAGCAAGCTGGCCACCACCTTGTGACTCCCAAGGCCATATGCCCAAACTATGGCTTAAACATTAAACTATAAGTCACCTTGTTATATAATTGCCCCATTGCATGTAAATCCCATAAGGTTGCACCCAACCCCCTTTTTCCACTACCTTATGAAATAGAGTTAAAACTATAGTTACAACACATAAAATATATGTCCAAGCAACATATGGATTAGGACTAATAATCCAAATTCTAGGATGTAATCCTGGATAACAAGCCAAACATTTCTTTAAACATTAACATATCACCTTGACAAGGGCTACAACCTGTTGTCGTTTTAGCCTGGATTCAACGTCGGACGGACAACAAGCCCTGTTGCCAACACATTTAAGAAGACCAGTTAAATTATCCATGCAACTAAGTAAAAAATGATTTTACGACTAAGAATTACATGTTGTGACGAATAAGTATTTAAATTATAAACAAAAAAATTATGGTGTAAAATATGGGTGTGTGACAGAATTGTATCAAAGCATAGTAACAATACTTGGCCTGAAAAAACCCAACACTCAAACTGATATAAAGAACTGAAAACTAATTATATGTTATGGTTTGACTCTCTTTGCAAACATGAAGAGAAGAATAACCTTGATTTTGCAGGAATCATGGCAGATGTGGGAATGTCTGCTGAATAGGAATCACATCCTAAAGATCCAGAAAACAATAAAGAGGGTAATATTGGAGAAGGTGAAATTTGGGTGAATCTGAATGAAAGTAGGAATGATAACCCATCCGAACTCCTACAAACAGTAAAAGATTTAAAGGACGAGTTGAAACAAGTCAAGGAAGATAATGAACGTATTTTAAAAGCACAAGAAGAATTAAATATTGTTCTGCTAACTAAATTGCATGGTAATGAAGAAGAAAAGAATAAAGGACACGAATTAAATATGGCAAGAATTGCCCCTTATAAACGTAAGGTAAGAAAACTAGAATTTTCTAATCATGAGACTGAATCTTCAAGTGAAGAATCAACTAAACATAGTAATGAAAAATATAAAGATTCTAGTGAAAGTAGCAATACTAATCAACAGAAACAGAAATACAAACTGTATGAAGATATTTTCGGTGAGTTTAAAAAGATCAAACCTCCTATGTTCAATGGAGAAATCAAAAAGGGAGAATAAGCCAAAGCTTGGCTATCTGGGATGAAAAAGTACTTCCAGATTTATAATTATTCTAACGAACTAAAAGCGAAAATGGCAATCTATAACTTGACAGGAAAGGTTGATATCTGGTGACAAGATATAAAGAAATTAAAATGCATTAAAGAACGTTATGTAACTTAGAAAAATTTTAAGAAGTATTTTAAAAGAAAATATTTATCGGAATAGTATTACGAGAAAAAAGCTAAAGAATTCTATGAATTACGATTAGGTGCAATGACTATGAAGGAACTTTGCAGCAAAATTTTAAGTTTATTATGTTATGTACCTTACATTATTGATTAAAAACAAAAAAATCAGTGTTTCCTGAGCTGTTTACCTCTTATGTTTAAAGAGAGAATTGAATATGGTAATTTGGAAACTCTAGAAGAGGCCATGAGAAAATAAAACTTCTGTTATGATCAAAATAAAAACAAATGAGAGAACATACCTAATTGGAAAAATAAAAGACGTGAAATTTTTTAACAAAGAAAGAAAGGTACTAAGTTTTATAAGAATTCTAGAAATAATATCAGTGATACCAAGGAATAACTTTAAAATTTATAAACAACAAAATACTGCAATAATGAAAGAAAAGGAAATAACCATTGCTTTTAATAAAAATAATGCACAAAGGGAACCATTAAAATTATGGGGATGTGGTGAACCACATTACTTTAAAGATTGTCCTATACGAAAGAAAGGTCTTAATAACATACATACAATTCAAGGAGCTACTACAATGGAAGATATAGCAAGGAGCATGCCAAGAATCAGTGCAGCATTGGAGAACATGCAAGTAGATCATCAAACATCTATGGTCGAAATCTAAGGTATGCTAAAAGATAAATCCATTTCTATATTGATTGATCCAGGTGCAAGTTTAAGTTATGTATTGCCAATAATTGTAGAGCTATACAAGTTACAGTAAGATAATTTGAAAAATCTTGGTTAGTTTAACTTGCTACAAGCAGAAAGAAAAAAGTAACTAGTTTTGTGAAAAGTGTGATTTTACTATAAATGGTTTAAAAACACATGCTGGTTTAAATATTTTACCTTTGTGACCTTATGGTTTACTGATATGAATGGATTGGTTAGAGGAACATAGAGTTATTTTAAACTGTTATGATAAAACATTTCCATATTTAGATGATAAACATAATACCATTGTTGTAAAAGGGATTCCCGGGAAAGTTACCATAAGAGAAATATCAACCTTACAAATGAAAAGGTCCATTTGTAAAGGTTGCAAATTTTTTGTGGTTTACATAATGGATGCTAAAGAGAAAAATAATCAACTTAATGTAGAAAACATACCAATTTTAAAAAGAGTTTAAAGATATATTTTTGGAAGAGATTTCGGGCTACCTTCGAAAGAGATATAGATTTTACAATTGATTTTGTACCATGGGAAGTACCGACATCAAAATATCCCTATCAGATGAATATAGTAGAGCTTACTGAATTAAAATCACAAATACATGAATTAATCGATAAAAAATACATTCAACCTAATGTTTCCCCTTGGGGAGCACTGGTTTTGTTTGTAAAGAAAAAAGATGGCACTTTACGGTTGTGTGTATATTATCGACAACTAAATAAAATGATAGTTAAAAATTGATATCCTCTGCCTCGTATTGACAATCTATTTGATCAGTTTCGAGGGGCAACAATATTTTCAAAAATAGACTTGAGATCTAGATACCATCAAGTATGAATCAAGGACAAGGATATCTTTAAGACTGCTTTTAGAACCATATACGGTCATTATGAGTTATTCATAATGCCCTTTGGGTTAACAAATTCCCTAGTAACTTTTATGTGTTTAATGATAGTATATTAAGTAAATACTTCGGATAAACTTGTAGCCATCTTTATCGACGACATATTAATCTATTCTAAAAATAAACAAGAGCACTGAGAACATTTAAAAATAATCCTACAAGTGTTATGGGAACAACAATTATTTTCCAAGTTTAGTAAGTGTGACTTTTTCAAATACAGAATTCAGAATCTAGGACATGTGGTGTCTAAGGATGGGATATCAGTAGATCTTGATAAATTTAAGTTATCACTAAATGAGATGTTGCAAAGAATGTAACTGATATAAGATCATTTATGGGGATTACTGGTTACTACCATAAATTCATTGAAGTATTTTTTAAGATAGCATACCCTATAACTTCATTACAAAAAAATGTAAGAAATTTGATTGGAACGAAAAATATGAAGAGCGTCTTAATAAATTAAAACACTTATTAACAACATCTCCTATTCTAAAAATCATTGATCCATTAAAATGTTTTGTTCTAAAAATAAACAAGAGCACTGTGAACATTTAAAAATAATCCTACAAGTGTTAAGGGAACAACAATTATTTTCCAAGTTTAGTAAGTGTGACATTTTCAAATACAGAATTCAGAATCTAGGACATGTGGTGTCTGAGGATGGGATATCAGTAGATCCTGATAAAATTAAAGTTATCACTGAATGAGATGTTGCAAAGAATGTAACTGATATAAGATCATTTATGGGGATTACTGGTTACTACCATAAATTCATTGAAGTATTTTTTAAGATAGCATACTTTATAACTTCATTACAAAAAAAATGTAAGAAATTTGATTGGAACGAAAAATATGAAGAGTGTCTTAATAAATTAAAACACTTATTAACAACATCTCCTATTCTAAAAATCATTGATCCATTTAAATGTTTTGTTCTATGTACAGACGCATGTAAAGAAGGTATAGGCTAAGTACTAATTCAGGAAAATTATGTCATAGCTTATGAGTCTAGGAAACTAAAGGAACACGAGAAGAATTATGCTACTCATGATCTAGATTTAGTTGTTATCATTCATGCACTTAAAATGTGGCGACACTATCTCACCGGAAGGATATTTTTATTAATGTCTGATAATATGAGTTTAAAATACTTATTCGATCAACAAAATCTTAACGCTAGGCAAGCTAGGTGGTTATCATTTTTAAGAGAATACGATTTTGAAATAAAACATATAAAAGGAAAGGAGAATAAAGTGGCATATGCTCTAAGTCATCATGTAAATTTGTTGTATGCAACAACAAGCAGCAGGTATGAAACAGATTTAGAAGATAAAATAAAAAATGCATAAAAATTTGATAAAGAGTATCAGCCATTAAAAGAAAACACTGTAGAAAATGAAGTAAATTGAATAAAAACATATTTTAGTCTGAATAAAAAGGGGTTATTATTACACAAAAGAAGATTATATGTATAACTAATTCAGAGGATAATAAATTAATTATTATGGATGAATTACATAAAAGACCTTATTCACGACATCTTGGATATCAGAAAATGATTACCATGACAAGGAAAGATTTCTTTTGGTCTAATATAAAAAAAGAAGTAGCGGAATATTTAGCACGTTGTATTGAATGTCAATAGGTAAAGGCTGAACACTAGCATCCAACCATATTATTACATCCATTACCTATTCTGGAAAGGAAATGGGAAATTATCAATATGGATTTCATAACTGGGTTACCTAAAAAGTTTAAGCAACACGACTCAATCATGGTCATGGTAGATAAACTGAGTAAGGAAGCTCACTTTATTCCAGTAAAGTCTACATATAAGGCTATCAATATTGCTAATATTTTTATGAAGGAAATTTTCATATTGCATGGTGTACCCAAAATAATAATTTCGGATAGGGATGCAAAATTTAAGTGAAATTTTTGGAAGGATTTATTTAAATGATTAAGAACGCAATTAAATTTTAGCACCGCATATCATCCTCAGACTAACGGACAAACGAAAAGAGTAAATAAGGTTTTGGAAGACATGCTTAGAATGTGCGTAATGGATATTGAACCAGGTAAGTGGGAAGATTATTTGCATCTAGTAGAATTTGCATATAACAATCATTTTCAAGCTTCACCTAGATTAATTCCATTTGAGATATTGTATGGATGAAAGTGTAATACTCCAATTTCTTGGAGCAGTAGCGTCGAAATACTAATGTTAGGACCTGAAATATTAAAATATATGGAACTAACAATGAAATAGGTACAACATAATTTGAAGGTTTCCTAAGATAGGAAAAAACGTTATGTTGGCTTGAAAAGAACTCCACGAGAGTTCTAGGTAGGAGATCAAGTTTTTGTAAAGGTAAAACCCAAAAAAATCTCCTTAAGGTTGGGAAAATACTCAAAATTGGAGCCCATGTATTGTGGACCATTTGAAATCTTAGTAAAAATTGGACCAATGGCAGATCAATTAGCATTACCACCTACAATAAAAGTGCATAAAGTTTTTCATGTTTCAATTTCAAAGAAATATGTTCATAATGCTACTCATGAGATTGAATGGAATGTTATATAGGTGGAACTCGACGAATAAATTCAAGTGGAACTGGAACGTATTCTTGACAGGAGAGAACGTTTACTTCAAAATCGTATTATCAAACAAGTCAAGGTGCAATGGAAGCACCTTAGTCTAGAGAAGTCCAGTCAAGAATTGGAAAGTATTATATGAGAAGCATTTTTAGTCCTATTTCATAGTGAAAAAATGGACGAATAAAAGGACAAAGAAATAATAACATCAATGACAATGTTATCCTTTAAGGAAAGGTGCATGTAATACACCAAACAATTGTTAAATTATTTATTTACTTTGAATATTTATTCTTGAATATTTTGACAAATACATCCAAAATAAATGTAATGGAATTATTATTATTGATTAATTAAATAACTGAGAGGACTCAGAACTAAAGTAATCGTTAAAAGAGTGTTAGATCACCCACAAGGGAAAATGACAAATGGTGAAATATGCTGAGTGAGAAATCAAGTGATGCAGGAGGCATCCTCCCCAAAATCAGGTCAAGACTCCTTATGGAGCATTAAAGAGAAGGAGGCTCATAAATGACCAAGTCCTACAAAAAATACTATAAAATAGTATGTCCATCAAATAAGAAGGAGGTTGGTGATTAATGGGGAAATAATATATTGATGCAAAGAGATGGTGCATTGATCATAATTTTCCCTTGTGGTTCAATAAATAGGCTCGGGGGTTCTGGAGAAAGTAAGTTTTGGATGCTCTAGGAGTTGGTTGGGAGGAACTACATCTTCACTTCTTTTTTATCGACAGTGGTGACATGTTCCTTACTAAATTTATCCACTATTTTTGTCTCGATAATTACAGTCTGAAAGTATATTATAATTTTGATTTTATTTTGATAAACTAAGATTATACAATGTGTTATTTAGCTTATTTTAACATGTTTAATTATTATTCTTGTTTTGTAAGATGTTCGAAGTTCATTTGTATATGCACACAATTACTTCCCTATAAATAAATCGAGAAATTTAAATTGTAAACTATACAAATCTACTATAGAATGTCCCAATATATATATATATATATATATATAATTCTTTATAGTTCAAGTAAATTACAAATACGATAAGTAGAGTCGAGAGGATTCCCACAAAGATTTCATCTTTGTATACTTAAAACACAAATCTAGGTACTGCTAACAAGTCTCATTTTATATATATATGTGTGTGTGTGTGTGTGTGTGTGTGTGTGTGTGTGTGTGTGAATTAAAATAACTAAATAAGATTAGACAGATCCGAAGAAAAATATACAAATAGATCAAGGTAAAATAATCACAACATCTATGAGTCATGAGGAATCCTACGGAGATTTCATCTCTGTCTTAAAATAAATATAAATTGAAATTGAAATTACAACTACAAGTTTGTTTCAGCTTTAAGAAATCCTAACAGATCTAAACAACACATTTAATTAAAGGTTCTAAGAAATACAATCGCAGTAACTCTAATCGAATAAATTTCTAGGAACTGGATATCCACTGATTCGGATCCATATCAGAATCATTTTAACATTTACATACAAACTGTAAAATCTACGATGGTTGTATGCAAATCATCTACAGCCTATTTTACCAAATCATAATGGATTTTCCATTAGAATTGCAGTCCCAACATTGTTATTAAATTAAACTTAGCTTAAAAATCGATAGAGGCTGTAAAGCCCTTTCTCTTCCCCAACACTCTGAATTCTGGAACTCTTCCTACCGCGTACATTTCAAATTAAGGAATACCTGGAACTGGACATTGATCCAAGTGTACATTGAAGGAGTCACGCCAGTGTATACATGAATAAACCTATTGGCGTTAGTATAATTGCAGTTATATAAAAATACAAAATTATTTCTAATAAACAAATCTTAGGATAGGGTTCCTCACCATAGGACATAGTAAGAATGAACTTGAGAGGAGGTAACCCTGTCGTCACTCTTGCAAGGCTCTTATGTGAACCATTCATCCGCATACAATTCAAAAAATAGTAAGATATCTTCTAACCCATCACCAAAATGTAACAATTGCAACCTAAACCCTGCATGAGAGATTACTTCTAAACGAAGAAGTATTGGGTCATAATGGTAAGGCCAAGACCCTCCCAAACTTTTAGGTGACCATTTTGTGGCATTCCGGTTTCACCTACAAAAACTATAATATTAATCCATTTCATTAAAATGTAAAAATTTGAATATAAATAAACATAATAGTAGAGAAAGACTTACCTTCACTAAACACTCAAATGGCCAAGGGTTTGCTCCTCCTAATTCTTCCATTGACCTCTGCCCTGCATTTTCAAACACTTCGAGTTATGTTTTCCATTGAGGCCTGTGAAATCTACTTTTAAAATGACGTTTAAAGAAATAAAAACAAATTTGATTTACCTGTTAAACTCGGGTTGGAATTGGAACCCCTTTGCCAGAAATCGAAGGAAAATACACCATAGTGTACACCTTAACACCAAAAAAAAAACTGAGACTATTCAAAGAATAAATGGCAGCCAAGCGACCACATTTAAACAATAGTAAACACCATTTAACCTCTTAATGCACAATGTATAACCATTTTTAAAACCATGCAAGCAATTGCAAACTTTCTAGAAGGTAAGCTTGGTCGAAGCTGAGCACCAATGTGCATCATGGAGTTCTGAGTGAAACCTTCAGGAACCATCAACATAAACCAAACAAAAACCCTTACGACCAAGTTAATGCAATCTTAAAACCCTACAAGATCTCTCCAATAGAAATGATCTGTCATGGTACATGTGGAGGGCCAAGATCACCTTTTTTGACAAAAATCATGCGAGCAACCAACCTCTTAACTCTGCCTAGTTGCGTTGTCAACTCACAGCCTAGGATTAGGACATTATTTAAAACTTCCTTAAAACCTGCTCCTCGCAAGTTGGCTACCACCTTGTGACTCTTGAGTCCACATGCCCAAACTATGGCTTAAACATTAAACTATAAGCCACCTTGTTATACAATTTCCCCATCGCATGTAAATCCCATACGGTTGCACCCCCCCTTTGTCATCACCTTATGAAATATAGTTAAAAATTTAGTTACAACAAATAAAACATATGTCCAAGCAACATATGGCTTGGGACTAATAATCCAAAGTCTAAGATGTAATCCTAGGTAATAAACCAAACCTTTCTTTAAACATTAACATATCACCTTAGCAAGGGCTATAACCAGATGTCATGTTAGCTTGGAGTCAACGCTGGATGGATGACAAGCCTTGTCGCTAACAAATTTAGTAAAACCAATTAAATTATCCATGCAAATAAGTAAAAAAAGATTTTACGACTAAGAAAGACATGTTACAACGAATAAGTATTTAAATTGTAAATATAAAAAAATATGGTGTAAAATATGGGTGTGTGACAAAATTCCCGATTTTAAAACTATCCAAAGCACCCAAATTATGATTTAAGCACTAGAAATTGGAATTTCAACAAAATTTAATTTACAAGATTCCAACAGTTTGGGAGTGTTTTGGTTAGCCCTTATACTACTCCCACTCAAGGGAGAAAAGACTGCTCGACGATCTTAGCTGGATTTACCTTAAATATTTAAGATATCCATTCAATATGGTGATTATTCATGGTAACTAGAGGTTTAACTTCCCGCAAAAATGGGTATTTAAAAGTGATAACATTATAATACTTTACCATCAAAGTACATATAAGTTATGCCACATTATATCAGTGATACTACATTAATATAGTTCTCATTGATTTCATATATTTTCATAATATGACGTTCACATCCATGAATTTGATGTTAGGGAAACAAGATAGAATAATGGCATATGTAATGCTCGTTAGTCCAGACGAGATATAAATATATCATTGATATCATCTATTTTATTTTTATTAAATTTGCTATGACAAGTACATATGTTAGCAATTAATAATCATATACATTTAAACTGGAAATAACATTTTTAGAGATTTTGATGAGTGTTTATGTGAACTTATCTAGATTTGAGGCTAATTGTATTAATAGCAAAATATATTTTAATAAAAAATTATTATTAAAATTAATCATTACAATATTACAATTGAGTAAGAAAATAAGAATAAACATTTATTTATTTATATTTTTTAAAATTTTTAATTTTTAAAATTAATTTTCTTATTAAGAATGGTAAATAAAATCATATGAATTAAGTCTTTTCATATATATTTCCTAACTCTAAAATATAAATTGTATATTATATATAACTCAACTAACATATTAACCAAGTATTAAACATATCAATATTAGAAAAAAACATATATAATAACATATATAAAATATTAACCAAGTATTAAACATATCAATATTAGGAAAAAAACATATAGAATAACATATATGACATGTTAATTAACATTTTTAATCATATGAACAAAAACACATAAACTAACATGTTAATTATATTTCGTTTAATGAAATTAACATCTTTATTCACATATTTTGGGATATAGATATTTTATTTTGATATTTATATTGAATTGGTTTCTACTTATTTAATGATATATCATATCTTTTGGATACTTACATAATGGAGTAGTTTATTTATTCTAAGTTTTAGACTTACGATGATTTTTGGTTCGACTTCACTAATTTTTTTTAATAAAATCCAAATTTAAAAGTGTTCAAATTGTGTTTTTAAATATATAAATAGATTCAACACTCTCAAATACCTCTATGTCATCCAAAATATACAATTTTCATAGCTAATATATCCTAAATAATTTTAATTTAATGCCCAAATTATAAGGTGTACTCACCTAGTGTTTACTCATTAAGGATTTGAATCTTATTACGACCTTTAGTTAAGTCAATTGTTACGCTACTATTATTCTCTAATGGCGACATGTTCAAGTAGCTTGTTAAGTTTCCTTACTAGTAATCTCATAGCTATTCATGCTTCCTAGCTTATCAATGTTCACTTGCACCTAGTCTCCGGTAATACTTCATATCATGTTCTATTTGTTATTTGTCAATATTAGATTATCATCTAGTGCAGATCTCAATAACCTAGATTTGCTTCAATATATTTATTGAAGCTTTCCGTTTTTCAAGGTTTGTGATGGCTCTGTGCTTAATCCATAGTAGCATAATTTAGTTGTATTGGCTTTTCATGTATGGAAATTTCGAACAATTCAAAATTTGTCGAATATTGGATGTTGGTGTAATAGACCATTAAAAATTTATTTAAAAAGTAATATTTTTATGTAATATTTTTTGAAATAAATAATTATTTATAAAATTTAAAATTTGTTAAAAATGATGACTAAATATTTATATCTAAAATTTCAAAAAAAACCTAATAAATTCATTTAAAATTTTCATAATATATATTATATTCATAAAATAATATTTTTGTTTTTATTTTTTTAATATAATAATAATAATATAAAACTTTTATAATATTATTTTAAAAGTTTTTTTTAAATAAAAACAAAAAAAATAAAGATTAAAAAGAAGTGGAGGTGGTGGTGGTGGTGGTTAGCGTCCGTGAGACCAAACCTTGCAAAACAATTAGTAAAGACAAGTTAGACAACTTTTTAAAAATATTAATGTATTGTTTTTAAAAAGAAAAAATCTGACATTTCAAAAAGTCTAGATTATAATATTGTCTTACAACTATTGGTTTAAATGGAAATATTAAATAGAATTTTTTATTAATTTGTTATTAAAAAATATTATATAACTAAATAATTTAACTAATTTTGATTTTTAAATATATGTTACAGACTTTTTATTAAAAATAATATATAAGTAAATCACAACTTTTAAAAAAATAGTAATAACAAATATAAAGAAAATAATAATAATAATAAAGATAAAGAAAATAATAACAATGTACATGTTATTTTTTAATTGAGTGCAAAGTTCACTTAAATAAATCTGCATAAAAAATGGATATACATACTATTAAAATGATTTGGTTTATCATAAAAAAATATACTATTAAAATGATTTGTTTTATCATAAAAAATATACTATTAAAATGATTTGTTTTATCATAAAAAATATATTATTAAAATATTTTGAAAATACACTTAAATTATAATATAATCTTCTTATTCTCAATTTTCACTAGGTCATTCATTTAAAATATGAGTTTTTTACAAAGTTATCCATGTTCAATTCCTCTTAAAAAAAACTTTCCACATACATAATTGGATTTATGGTTTTTTATTACATGCATTTACTTTAATCTAAGTTATCCATATTATTATGTTTTAACTTTTTTTAAATGCAATTTAATTATCTTTTACACAGCCACATGTTTAACTATTATGCAACATTTATTATATTATTATATTTTTTTTATAACCAATAATATATATATATATATTTAATATTGATAAACTTTTTTCCTTTATTAATAAATACCAAAAAAATTGTTTCATAATACTGAGATTCAGCTAAAAATTGATTCCCATCATTTACTAATTTACACTTATTTGCCTTACTTAAATAAATAACATATATATTTCATACCTAAACAATCTTAGAACACCCCAAAAAAACATTCCATCCAACTTTGACAACACATTTTTTTAAGAAAAGAAAATTTGTGTTTGCACGTTAGTATTATGCAACCATCCTAAATGATATGCATTTGGATGTTCAAAGGTCTTTATCCCCGACCTTTGCACCAACCACTTGGAAATCCGATTGGCCTAACAACTATAATCAAACAGAATATTAGGGCTTTTTAGCTACACTTTATTATGCAATTGAAACTACTTTTGCTTTTCATTTTCTCATTATTTGGTATCCCACCACTAATCTGACTTTGAGTGACACATGATATCATTGTTAATGACTTTGAGTGACACATGATATCACTGTTAATTTCTTCGGACTCGAACTAACTTTTGGCACAACTACTACCACTAAATATGTATTTGAGTAGTTGTTTCCATTATTTTTTACTTCATTCTTATTTATTATATAAAAAATAAAAAATTAACGAGTGGGTGTGAACACTTTTTTTTTAAAATTAATTTTCATGAATAATGAAATGAGTATAGATTAATGAAATGTAACAAATTTTATAAAAAAAAATCACATTGAAAAAAAATACAACTTGTTATTAACAAGAATCAAAGTTCTTTACGTCATATATAAAAGTTAGACATATATGATACTATTACCCTTACAATCTTCCTTACAGATAAATCCTCTAAAACAGCCTAAAAATCTAACAAAACAAAAAAATTAACACTTTCACAATATACATCAATCGCCAACACAAAGACTCCTCTTTCATGAGATATATTCAGCCAAAAAAATAAATAACTAAGCATTTGAGAAAAATTCAGCATCCAAACCCATCTGCTGGATCTTAGTCTCTATTAAAAAGATTCATAAAACCCGAGTCATGTAAGACTCCATCCTTGAATTCCTCATGAAAATAAATGCCACCATCCATCTCCTCAATAAGTAACTTAGACAGGAAATTGACTTCTACGCTATACTCTTTGTAAATGTGCTCAAAGGAGATAAAAGAGAACTCAGATATAAGACATTTCACCTGCCTAGACTAGTGCTCCAACATTAAAGAATGAAAGGAGGAAGACCCATTTTCCAAGTCAATAATTACCTTTGAACCACCCACAATCTGAATGTGAGAGACATGATTCCTTCTAACAAACCGAAACAAACCCATAAAGAAAGCAGCCCCTGTCTTGTGTTAGTTCCTCTACCAACCCCCATCCATATATTGAAAAATTGATTCTCATTAACCATAAACAACATACCTACCCCACACAACCCAATCTGTTGAGCACCATCAAAATAACTAGCAGGAAAACCAACTATAGAAACTGATTGAGAAATATTCCTTCTTATAGTTGCAATAGGACCCTTTCCAACTTCATCCCATGAAGCAAGAATTTTACAGCAGACCAAAGGAATTGAAGCTTGATTATTATGGAAAATAATTATATTTCGTAATTTCCAAACCTCCCATATAGTAATGAAGAACAATGGGAATGATTTCCCCTGAATTGAAACCCAAATGCTACAATTTGCCTCTAAAATCGAAGAAACCTAGCTACCATCAAACCGGAGATGCAATCCTAAAACATGCCAAACCTCTTTGAAAAAATAACAACCGCCAAAAAAAAGATCCATCGTCTCCATATACCACCTACATATAACACAACTGCCAAGTCCAACAAAGCCCATTTTACATAAGGAATCCCATGTCAAGATTTTCAAGTTAAAACAGAGCCAAGCAAAAAGTTTAATCTTTAATGGAATCCGAGCATGCCACAACAAATATGACCACCAACTGGAACCCACTTCGATATTCTCCTCGTAGATAAGTTGGTATGCTAACTTGGCACTGAAATCCCCACTAACTTTATTAAAACTCCAACCATTGTGATCCTTTGAATCAGTTAAGCATATCCCAACATCATACAACCTATGGACATAGGAGTCCCATTCCTCCTCCAAGGAATTGGGAAAAACAAAATCCTTAGAAATTAGCTAAATAGGAGATCCCATGTACCAACCACCAAACACTTGTTTAAGCACATAGATATTCTTACAATGTAAGGCCTTAATAAGATCAGAAGAGAGGGAATAATGGACTCCCAAACCCATAATTGTATCAATTCCCAAGAAAGTTTGAACACCCCTACCAACTGCCAAATAAAAGGAGCTATTAAGAATAGGAAAAACTTTTAAGAAAATTCTCCGAATAACCGATGCACCAAAAGAATGTTTAGGCTAGTCTTTTATCCATGTCTCCAATAGGAAACTTTTAAGTGCTTATCCTTCATCAACTTCTGCCATATACCCTTATTAAAAAGTTGGGATCTCCAGAAAGATTTAGCACAGAGGGACGAATTAAACCAAGCAAGGTTCTTAATTTTCCATTCATCAACAGACTTTGGTATGTATATGCTATCCCATGGTACAAGATGGTACTTCAAAGCGTTCAAGTTCTTGACCCATAGAAAATGAAAAACCAACCTTCTGATAGCAACAATAATATGCTCCGAGACCAAAAACAGAGAAAACCAATACACCAAAATACTATGGATAACAACGTTAACTAACACTAACCTTCCACCCAACAACAAAATATGTACAACCAAGAGTTGATATACCTTTGAATTTTCTTAACTAGCCAAGTCCAATTAGACTTACCATAGTCATTTAGCTTCAGGTAAAATCCAAGATACTTAAAACCATCCTGAACCTTTTTTAACTGATACAGGAATAAAGAAGCAATTTGATTACAAATAGCTAGATCTTCATAGGATTACAAGAAAATAACTTTTGAATGTTGATTGACATACCTAAAACATCATAGAAAGTATTGATAATGGCTAAAAACGATCTTCATTATGAAAAGGAAGCCTTGTCGAACAAAATTACATCATCTACAAGAAGTAGACGAGAGATAGATACATTCCTGGATATTTTGACTCCCTTAATGGTCTTATTCTTGTAAGCTTCCTTAATCATTAAACTCAATCCTTCAATAACCAAGTAGAACAAATAAGGTGAAAGTGAGCATCCTTTCCCTAAACCTATGGTGCTCCTGAAAAAATCAGTAGGGGACCCATTAATCAAAACAATAAACCTAATAGAAGAGATGCACCCCAATTCCCAGTTGGTAACCTCCACAAGTAGACCAATTTGTAGTAGAATAAAGCTCATAAATGTCCAATCAACTCTATCATAGGCCTTAATAAGGTCCATTTTCATAATGAAATCTCTTAGTTTCTTATGTTTTATAGAGTGTAATCATTCCTAAGCGAGCCCAACCACATCCAGCATCTGTCGATTTGAAAGAAAAACAAATTGTTCGTCTGAAATAAATTTCCTCGTAATAGGCTTAATCCTTTCAGATATAATCTTAGTAATAATCTTAGAGATAAGATTGCACAACGAAATAGGCCTGTACTCATTGAAATATTTAGGTCTGTATTTTTTCTAGAATGAGGGCTATGTAAGTCTCATTAACAATACCATGAATTTTGCATTATCTTATTGATTCATCGAGTGCCTTTGTGAGCTCCTTACCAAGCAAATCAAAGAAGTGAAGATAAAACTCCACCATCCACCCATCTAGTCTTGGACTCTTGTCCTTAGAGAAATGGAAAAGAGCATTCCTAACCTCATCCTCAGAGATATCATCCCCTATAGCCTCTCCTTCCTCCACCGAGAAAAATATATGAAAATTCTTAATCACTTCATTTGATTTAAATCAATATTTTTAGCACAACTCTGAGAATGTATGTCTTTGAAATGAGAAACAACAACATCCTTAATATTCCTATGATCCCTAATAAATATATTATGCTCCCCTTTTATCTCCTAGATAGAGTTATTTAACCTTCTATGATTAGCAAAATGATGGAAAAACTTGGAATTGTTATCACCTACCTACAACCACACCACTCTACTTTTTTGTCTCAAGGTCTCCTCCTTAAGGTGCAATATCTTAGATCTTTTCGATTCAAGCGAACAAATCTAATATTTCCTAGCTTGTGAGAAAAACTTGACATCCAAGAAGGAAGAGAAGGCCTCAATTTCCTCTTCAATCGATGTAAGATCATGCTCAAGCTCAACTTTCTTGTCTTTTTCCCATCGCCATACTTCAAATTTTAAAAATGCCAACTTTATACTGAAATTTAATAACAAAGGATATTGTACCTTTGAAGACAGTTGTTCCCATTTTTGTGAAACAAACTCACAAAAACCTGATCCTTTAACCACACATAGGTACTATCACTATCCTTTCAAATTTATGGCTAAATAAGGTACTTAAATAATGAAATGTAACAAATTTTGATCAAACTAAGATGACCACATGAGTTATTTTAACTAATAAAAGATAACAAAATATTTTGATCAAACTAAGATGACTAAATAAGGTAATTGAATTCTCCATTTTTTTTCCTTTCACTACTTCTTTTAGTGTTCTGATATTTTATTTGCCATTGTAATTTGTGGTCTCTCTAGTTAAACCTAGGCCTCCATTTCCTCGTGGTGTAGTGATTCCTACATCATTGTTATCTGCATATTTTTGTGGCTTACGAGGAAGTCTCTTGACCAATATTTGTTTGATCATGCCTAGAAACTTTCCTAGATTACTTACTTTCTACTGGGAATAGGAAGTCGTTGTCAAAGACCCCACAATGTAAGAGCCTAAGAAAAAGACGTACACAATGAGGGAATACCCATATACCTTGATCTCAAGGAAACTAGTTGATTCCTTTCATGATATATCATCGTGAGAGAGAAACTAGTATGTGATTAGATTGTGATAGTTTATGCAACTTTCCAACGAAAAGTCCGTTGATTTAATTTAGGACAGCTAACTTGTCGTCTCTAGTTCTCGAGTTGAAATTTTTTTGTTTAAAAATAAATAATTCATGCCCTATAATGTTGTTTCATCCAAAATTATAGACACATTGAAGATAATTTAACAAAAACATAGCTTAAACTTAACTATATAATGTTCCCCAACAACGGATGTAGAAATTTGTGCTCTGTAAAAATAAATTGAAATCGATGTTTAGACAGGAAAAAAAGTTTAAGTATGCAATCTATGCAAAATGTGGATTTACACA
The DNA here is from genome assembly GCA_001517045.1 of Pseudotsuga menziesii. Taxonomy (NCBI): domain Eukaryota; kingdom Viridiplantae; phylum Streptophyta; class Pinopsida; order Pinales; family Pinaceae; genus Pseudotsuga; species Pseudotsuga menziesii. The sequence continues at coordinate 54,236 of LPNX010781504.1, read as the reverse complement.
CTTGGTTATGTTAAAATCAATCTTGATCCAGAAGGAACAATCAACCCCTTGTCTGCTGGCACTTATTCCGAGAGATTACAACTCCTCTCTTAAAATTCATATCGTAGCATGATATTTCATGGCTAAACCTTATCTGTAAGCGGACGATTAACCCAAGTGAAGCATATTAGCATATCCATTGAAGGTTTATAGGAAACACCTTTTCCACAACAAGGAGCTTCATGTTAAATATGGTGTCCCATATACTCCTTCCTTCTTGTCAAATCATTTACTTGTTTCTGAATATGATCTCTTTTCAATTTCAATGAAGGGGTGCAACAAAGAGCATGGAGTACTCAATTGTTAACCATTTTAGAATATTTGGTTTACCTTGCATCCTCACAAAACTTGCTCCTTCCTTCTTCCATGGATAAGGGTTACCTATCCTCTATCTGTTGGCATCCATCTGCATGTAAATAACTTTAGTCCTCTTAAACTGAGAGTGAACTCTTGTAAGTATAGGATTTACATTAAGTAAAAACAATCATCAAGAAAAAAAAAACTCTAACGCTTGGAACATGAGAAAAAAAATACATGAGCTCACATGTAATTATATGTCCAAAACAAAATATCTACATATATATACTCTAATTTTTTATGATCTCTGTGATCCCATGAACTACATGCAAATAGGACGTAACACGTTTTTCTACCCATTCACTTTATTTTTTGAAGCCTTGGAACAACTAGAACTTGGAGTGAAGGACAGAGAGAGTGGGAACCAGTACCAATAAACTAAAGAGAGGATGACCATGAGCTTATATAGTGAACTGATTCTATTTGACTTTAAATGCCTAGAATTGAAAACTAAAGCAGTATTCATAAGGATTGCATTGTATTCCTGGATTTGGTCTGATCCATGAAGGTTATGATTTTGGTATCTGATTTTTGGATTAAGCTTTAGCTCTTTGCCCCAAATTTTTTGCTCATGTCTTTGCTGCAGGGTTTTAGATGTAGTTGCAATTCATGTAAGTTTTAGTACTAGGAAGGGTTTACTTGTCTCTTTGGATTTTGTAGATGTTAGATGCAACATGGTAGACTCACATTACAGTGTGTCAGTTTTAATTATATTTTATTTAATTCAAGGTTGACACCACGATGAAAATTGATTAAGAAAAATCCCATATATAGGCATTCATCGGATACCAATATTTGTCAATTCAAGAGATTATTTGTCAATAATTTTTTTGGGTGGTGTTTTGGAGATTATTTTCATTATATTTGCCCTTCTCTATCCTCTCGTTGGTCGAGCTTACTATAACATTTTCCTTATTCTTGAAATACGGACCACCTGCCCGTTTCTTTGACTCCTATAGTGTGCTAAGGTTGGCACGCTGAGGGTTTATTATAAATAGGATGGTTTCCTGCGTTCTCTCATAACACCCCTTTTCCAACACACTTTTTTTTCAGAGGAAAAAATACCAATCTTTGATATTCATAAGAATCGAAAAGACATCTTATACAAAATATAAGACAAAGTTTGACAAGTGCTGCCCCTACCCATCCAGTAATAAAGTGAAAAGTATGACAGTCAGCCAATCATAATGAAATATAAACAACAAGTCTGATCATAGCAGACTTATCTCATCATCCCTGGAAGAACCAGGTCAGATAATATCGGAAAAATATGAAGTGCCTTGCAAACATACAATCCAAAGGAGCAGCAACAGCTAGCTGATAGTCACACAAACAGACAATGAAATCATAATACAAAACATACAAACCAAATGCTAAAAATAGCATATAAAGAGCCATTTCAAAAATGGTGAAATGTGGCCATCAAAAAAGTGTCAAGTGGCCATCTCCAATGACCTGTCTGTGGAGCATATTGCACATGATTTTCCTGTTATCTTCTCCGTCAGGCGAGCAATTGTAGACAAAGTTGGGTGAGTTCCAAAGCTTAACCATCACAAGGCGAGGTACGTGTTGGTATTATGTTCTACAATTTATGCAATTGGTCATCTTATTCCCAAGGGGGAGACTAGCACGGTAATGGAATTTCTCTAAGGCTAGCAATCTATACTGTGGATGCTTAGAAACGAGTCAAGTTGCCCTGACTGTAAATTTCCAGCCTTATAACAAGGCCATTATCCTCTGCAAGTACCAAAGAACTACAAACATGGAGACGATTGCATTGTGTTGTTGTTGACGTGGTTCTCAGAAACGCGGGATATTTTGCAAATGAGGTTTCTTGGAACTCCTGTGAGTGTCTTACTTTCCCTTATGCCATCATGATGATGGAGTACTTCAGGAAGACTTCTTTGAATTCATTGCTAGAGGGGATTTGAAGAGTGTGTAGCTGTTGATGAACGCCTCATGACACATTTCCTTAACCCTTTTTTGTGTTGTTCTTACTATTGGCTGGAAGGAAAGGAAGCTTGTGTCCCATAGTAGAAAATTAGAATTCTAATTATTTTTTGTAGCTTCATCAGTTCCGTTGTAGGAAACCAGTTTTGAAGGTGCTTCAGCTACTTCTATGTAGAGGGTGTCAATTTATTTGTGTTGTGAGTACCTTGTTTTTTACAACCTCCTCGACATGATTCTTTATCAATGTTTGGTAGGAATGGCCTAATTGCTTATGTTGGTTTCCTAACTCATTCATACCCATGTACTGCATCAACTCTGTGGATGGAATACCTAACAAGTATAATTCTACTTTTGAAATCTATTGTGATGATTCTGCTTCGGCTCCAGACTTAAATTTAGGGTTCTGAAGGTGTTTTAGTGAAGAATGAAGTTGTTGTAGTTGTTTCTATCAAGAACAAGCCTCGTGGGGAGGGTTCCTACTCCCACGGCTTAATCAACCCAAGGTATTCTTCTTATCCCTTTTGTTTTGCGTTTTCTTACGTTTTGTCTTAAAGTTAGAATACCCTATGGGATTTGAAAATAAAACCTAGGTTTGGCAAACTATATACTCAATTATCGCTATAACAAATACAATTTTTTTCATCTCGGTCATATGTCTGGAAACTAGATTGTAATTAAGTTAAGTTCTAAGGAGTATATGCTTATATGTAATAAAGAGTTGGTCCTGCCCAAGAGGGAAGAGATAATTCCATGAAACTAGAAATTCATTACCTACCGATGGTTGTGGCCGATGTAGAGGTTTAGTGGATACTATCTGATTCTGGTTCTGTTAGAGGAATCAATCATTCTTGGTAATTCGAGAAAAATATTATTTCATTATCATGGATTTTTAAAGCTTTTTTTCTTATGCAATGCAATGAATTTTAGAGAAGATTTACAGAATATGTTGGCACAAGAAAATCGGCTTATGTCGAAAAGATTTCACAAGAAAAATCATGTAGAGAAGGTACAATCACAAAAGAAAACATATGTACTTGGAGAACAATAGATGGAAAAAATAACAGGGGTTACCTTGTGTGGAGAAAACTTGCACACGATTTGGAAAAATAATGAGCATTGCATGGAATCTTGATGAAGGGTGAATGGTGAGGTGACATAATCAATGAACTGACAACGATGAGAAGGGTTAGGAGATGCAAGAAATGCTAGAATGGACATTGGTAGTGATGAGAATGTTGAGGTTCACGGTGGAGTCAGTGATTACAGTGAAGTGGAGGACATGTGTTTATATGCTAATTTGCAGGAAACATTATCCGGTTCTCAGGATAGATCATAGGAGGTATGTGACACCACATATCAATGTCTATGTAAATCCAACTCCATCTAGTACTTGTGAAGGAGCTTAGATTCATTGATATTAAATAATTCCAGTAAATACCTTTCATTGGTTCTGTCATTCATAGATGATATTATCGTCATGCATCGAGTAGAAGAAAGGAATGGTTATCATACTATTAAGTGTTGGTCTGAATGAGTTTGTTTGTCATTGATGTAAAAGAATGTCTATTAGCAATAAATTTGATATATATTATTTTTTGAGAAAGAACCAAAGACATAAATTTGTGAATAACACAGAAACATGGGAATGCAACAGAAATCATGAATGAGACACAGAAATCCTTGTCTTCAGACAAAAAACGCTTATTACGTTCACCGAAATTGGGCATTAGCATTAGTTTGTTTTTTATTATGGCTAAATCAATTTGTTATCCATCATGCGCTTGATTCCAGGTGTCAAAGCACAGTTCCAATGACCATCATTAAACCAAGAATACAGTTCCAAAGTTTGTTAAAATAAATTACTGCTTAATGAATTGATTAATGTTGCGCTACCCACAACTTTTTAAAACTGTCTTATGGTTAATACTATGCTGCCCAAAGATATTTTTGAAACTGTATTATGGTTAAGACCACTGTTTATGGTGTGCATTGTAAGCTTATGCAAGCAGGGTTGTGAATATATAAAGACTCTGTCGTGAATAAGGATTAGCGTGAGGTAGAACGCAGTATACTTATCGTAGTGCAGCATATAAATTGGAAAAAACGCAGTAAGGATACACGCAGCGCAGTGAGTAAATGGAGAAGACACACATCATAATGAATTGGAGAAGACATGTAGTACATTTTTTGAATTAATGAAGACACGCAGAGCTATGAATTGATGTAGATGAAATGTGGTGAAAGAAATGTGAGTTCAGCGCAGCATACGATTTGGAGAAGACACAGATGCAGTGAAGTGATTGAATAGTGAATGCAGTCAGTGAAGCAATTTAAAAAGACGCAATGAAAGAAATTTTAACGTAGATAGGAAGCGCAGTGAATGAATTGTACATTGTGAAAACATTCAGCAATGGAGAAACGCAAATTGGTAAAGTTTCAGCAATGAAAAAAACACAGAGCCATTGGTATGCATTGGATTTCTAAGTTTTGTTCTTTACAAAAAAAAATTATATTGCAAGTTCTTCCATTTTCTAAGTACTCAAGTTATTGTAGATTGGTTTAATAAACTGATTGAAATAGAGATCTGTAAATATTGATAAAGATCAATCAGATACTAGATACACATGATAATGTTTGAATATATTACTTACTGCATAAGTGAAGAGAGTTTGAGATAGATTGTTGATTTGACAGAGTAGTTTGATAGAGATGTTCTTGACAGGATGATTACTGACTGAAAGTGTTTTAAGAGATGTTGTGACAGAATGAGTTGTTATTAAAAGTTTATATTTGATACAGATTGGTCTAAAAAGATAACATGTTTGGTTTAAAAGTATGTGAAACAGGTTGGTGCCTATATTACAGGGAGGAAGGAAGGTGCTAGGGAGACTGGCAATCTCATTGCAAGTTGAAGCTTGCATTTAGACAATAGGAGCTGTCTTTTAGTAAGAGATAAAAATAAAGAGGTAGTTTCCTAAGGTAGTAGCCTCATCTGAGTTGTTGCTTAGATAAAACATGATGTAATTAAAGTTGCTTGCTTTACATCCATAAGAAAAAGAAGAGGTTTTTCCCTTTTTGGGTTTCCTCATGAAAATTTTGTGTCTCTATCCATTTTATGTGTTTGATGGTTATAAGCTGCATTAAAAATTCATATAAAACTATAAACAACTGATTCATCGCCCCCCCCCCCCCACTCTCAGTTGTTGACTTGATTAACAATTGGTATCAGAGCCGGTCACTTCAAATCTTAGTTTAATCACTGAAAGTGTGGTATTTTATGATGGATAAGAAGTTTGAATTTACAAAACATGGATTACCTCTATTTGATGGACATAATTATGCTTTTTGGAGTATCAAGATGAAATTGTTTTTACAGACTCAAGGAGTAGATGTTTGGCAAGCTGTGTTGAATGAATATAGTGCTCCGACAACCATTCCAATAGATGTTGTAGGTAAGAAACTTTATGAAAGTAATTCCAAATCCATGTATGCAATACTTGGAGGTTTAGCAAGGTCAGAATTTGTTAAGCTTATGCATTGTGAGTTAGCTAACGAATTATGGGACAAAATGAAAAATGTTTATGAAGGAGATACTAAGGTGAAAAATGCTAAGTTACAGTCATATGGGAGTCAATTTGAAAGTTTAAAAATGGAAGAATTTGAAGATATAGAAACTTATTTTCTTCGTATTGATGGAGTAGTAAATACCATGAGAGGTCTAGGAGAAAAGGTTAAAGATGTTGATATTGTGAAAAAGGTACTTAGATCTTTATCTATAATATTTAATTCAAAAATATCTACTTTGGAAGAAAGAACTGATATCTCTACTTTAGAAATGGATGAACTACATGGAATACTAACAACATATGAGATGAGAAACTCTGGTGAGAATTCCTTCAGGAAAGAAGCAGCTTTCAAAGCGGCTAATAACATTAGAGGAAATTTCAACTCAAAATGGGCCTCCTAAAAAAATTAATAAAATAATAATTAAAATAATAAAATAATATTTATTAATTTTGGAGGAAGAAAAGAAAAAACTACTTTTTTGTTTGTATTTTCGACATATCTCTCTGTGTTTTTACTCAAATTTTGATCGGGAGAGCTGGTTGGATGCAAAATTAAATTATACATCCAACGAGTACCCACTCGGCATACTTTTGACGGACCCTGCTACCCCAAAAACAAGAAATACCTGAAAAAATGTGATGATGATGTCATCATCACGTTTTTTCAGGTATTTCTTGTTTTTGGGGTAGCGGGGTCCATCAAAAGTATGCCGAGTGGGTACTCGTTGGATGTGGAATTTAATTTCTCATCCAATGAGCTCTCTCCATCGAAATTTGAGTAAAAACAAGGAGAGATATGTCGAAAATACAAACCAAAAAAGGTAGTTTCTTTATGAGACCTATCCCCAAATTTATATTAAAAAAGTGTTTAAGATATATACGGTATTTCAAATTTAAAGAAATTTCATTGGTTAACACATGATGACATGGAATTTGAATTAGAGTTAAAAGGCCCATTTTGAGTTGAAATTTCCTCTAATGGAACAAGAAGAAATTTGAAGCAAAAACCAACAATCATGATGATTCGGAAGAAGATAAGGAAGAAGCTAATTTTGTCAAAAATCTGAAAAAGGGTACTAGTAAATACAAAGGTAAGCTTCCTCTTAAATGCTTTGGTTGTGGTAGAATAGGTCATTTTGCCTCCAAGTGTTCTTACAATAAGCATTCTGATGGTGAAGAAGAAAGCAATAGAAAGAGTAAAGAATACACGAAAAAACATAAGAAATATTTTCAAAGAAAGTCATATAAAAAACAAAGTCTATTTATTAAAGATGATAGTGATTCTTCAGAAACAGATGAAAGTGATGTTAGCTCAGATATAAGACTCTTTATGGATGTAGAAAATCATAATGATGAATGTATTGAAGAAGAAGAAGTTGAAGTTGATTTAGAAGCTGAACTTGTAAGTGCATTGACTGAACTTAGAAAAGTAAGAAGAGAATGTAAACATTTCAAAGAAGAAAATGAAAATCTTGAAAATGAGCTACAGAAATCTAACAAGTTGATAGAAAGCACTGAAAGTATGATAATTGATTTAAAGCTCAAAATTGAAGAGGCGAAGTTAACTGAAGAAGCACTAAACAACCTGCTTGTAGAAAAGGATAAGGAAAATGAATATCTAAAATTTGAGGTTGTTTCAGTCAGAAAGAAGGTACAAGAAAATAACATGAATGGTAGTTCAAATATTTTAAAACAAATTATTAGTAATCAAAGATCAACAAATGAAAAAACTACAATTGGTTATAAATCTGAGACTACTAAGGTAAGTACTAGCACAAGTATTGAAAAGACAGGTATTGATGTGAAAAACACTAGAAATTAGATGGAATCAGTAAAGCAAAAAGAAAATCAAACCCCAACAGTACATATAAGAAGTTATGACAAGTACCAGAACAAGTTTAATGGCTATTGCTTCTTTTGTTATAAGTATGGACATAAAGCTGCTTTTTGTAATGCATTCTCAAGAAACATAAACAACCATGACATATCTAGAGTTGACTATAGAAGAAGGCATGATAGAATCATTCAGAACAATGTGAATAATTCCTATAACAGATTTGATGTCTTAAGTTTTGAAATTGAATGTTATAGATGTAATAATTTTGGACATATATCAAGAAATTGTCCAATGAACTTTCATAAATTTGTTGGGTCTAATTACACAAATATGAAAACTAGATGTTGGAAAAAGAAAAGTGATCATTTGGAATCTGAAAAATGCACTCTAGATTTACAGGTTGATCATAAAGTGAAATGGTGTGTGGATAGTGGATGTTCTAAACATATGACAAGAAGAAAACAGAATTTTGTTACTTTGGATGAAGGAAAAGAAGGTATAGTTACTTTTGGAAATGAACAATCAGCAAGAATAATTGGAAGAGGTATTGTCTGTTTGAATAATAAGAATATTATGGCTGAAAATGTTTTACTAGTTGGGGATATGGAACATAATTTGTTAAGTGTAAGTCAAATTTGTGATAAAGGGCATTATATGATTTTTTATTCTAAAAATTGTCAAATCAGAGATGTCAAAACAAATTGGTTAGTTGGAACAGCTACAAGAACACCAAGTAACATTTACATACTAGATGAGAAAAAGGAAGATTGTTATCTTGGAAATGAAGATGAAAATTGGTTGTGGCATAAAAGGCTTGGACATATTAACTTTGAAAGTCTGATTCAGTTAAACAAAAAGGAAGCAATAAGAGGTTTACCTTTCATAAATAATATTTACCAAATCTGTTTGCAAACAATGTCAACATGGTAAACAAACTAGAGTTAAGTTTAAAACAAAAGAATACTCTACAACAAAACCTTTGGAACTAATACATATTGATGTTTGTGGACCTATGAGGACAAAAGGATTAAATGGTGATAGATATTTTCTATTATTTGTGGATGATTTTACTCAAATGACTTGGATGTTTCTGTTAAGAAGGAAGTCCGAAACATTCAATTGTTTTCAAATTTTCAAAGAGTTGACTGAAAATGAAATTGACATGAAAATTAAATGCTTAAGATCAGACAATTGAGGAGAATTTGTTTCTAAAGAATTCAATAAGTATTGTGATGATAATGGTATCAAAAAACATTTCTCTGTTACTAAAACGCCTCGACAAAATGGTGTTGAAAGAAAAAATAGGATTGTTATGGAGATGACAAGAACAATGTTAAATGAATCTAAACTAGGTAATATACTTTGGCCTCAAGCTATTCATACTGCTGTGCACATACTCAATAGAAGTTTGTTGAGAAGTAATAGTAACAAGACACGTTATCAGTTATGGAAAGGTAGACCAGCAAGTGTTAAACACTTCAGAATCTTTGGTAGTAAGTGTTACATAAAGAGAGTTGATAAAAATATGGGAAAATTGGATTCTAGAATTGATGAAGGTATTTTAGTTGGATATTCATGCTCAAGAAAATCTTATAAGTGTTGCAATTTCATATTGAAGAAAATTGTTGAAGCCATAGATGTAAAATTCGACGAATCTTCATTTTTAAAATCCAAAACTGAAAAGAAAGATCATCAGATATATGAAATATACGACAAACTGAAAATGGAAGAAGAATCAAGTGATATAGAGGAAACTAAATCAGTTAAAAATGAAAATCTGATTCCTACATTATTACAGGGATCAACTCCATCTAAGACTCCAAGCAAAAGAATTCAAAGAAATCATCCTGAAAAACAAATCATTGGTGATATCAGTGCAGGTGTTGAAACTAGAAGCAAAAGGAAAGAATCTACTTCCAATCAAGAACATGTATCACTACTCTCACTGTTTGAACCCAAGAATGTTGAAGAAGAAATTAATGATGAAAACTGGATGAAAGCAATGAAATAAGAAATAAATCAAATAGAAAAGAATAAGACATGGGAATTGGTTCCTAGACCTTTAAATAAAAATGTTATTGGGGCTAAATGGGTTTTCAGAAATAAGTTGGATGAAGCAGGAAACATAACTAGAAATAAAGCTAGATTGGTTTGTAAAGGGTATGCACAAGTAGAAGGCATATATTATGGAGAAACATATGCTCTTGTTGCAAGAATGGAATCCATTAGACTGATTTTGGCTTATGATAGTTCTAAGAACATTAAAGTTTATCAAATGGATGTAAAATCTGAATTTTTAAATGGTGAGTTAGAGGAAAAAATTTACATGGAACAACCATATGGGTTTCAAGTACAAGAAGCAGTAAATCATGTTTATAGGTTGAAAAAGGCTATGTATGGGCTAAAACAAGCTCTAAGAGCTTGGTATTCCAGGCTTGACAAATACTTAAGGCAACAAGGATACAGAAAATGTAATATTGATAGTAATCTTTATATCAAAGAAGAACATGGTAGCTTGATCATTGTTGAAATATATGTAGATGATATTATATTTGGGAGTGATAATGATCGGCTTAGTAAACTGTTTGCACAAAGTATGCATAATTGAAATGTCTATGCTTGGTGAATTAAAGTTTTTCTTAGGTTTCCAAATTTCACAATCTAATAAAGGCATTTTATCTCTCAAACTAAATACATAAAAGAAATTTCAAATGGAATATTGTAAACCAGTAGGAACTCCCGTGGTTACTGGATGTAAGTTGAGTAACATAGATGATTTTGAGAGTGTTGAGCAGAAAATATACAGATCTATGATTGGTATTCTTTTATATCTAACAACTACAAGGCCAGATGTAATGAATGTAGTATGTCAAGTTGCTCGGTTTCAATCATCTCCAAAAACTTCTCACTTGCTTGCAGTTAAGAGGATTCTTAGACATCTAAAAGGAACAACAGATTATGGCTTATGGTATCCCACAGGTAACACTCTTGATTTATATGCTTTTACAGATGCAGATTGGGCAGGCTGTGTAGATGATTGATAAAGCACAAGTGGGGCAGCATTTTATCTGAGAGGATGTTTAGTAAGTTGGTTAAGCAAGAAACAATCAACAATATCTCTTTCTACTACTGAAGCAGAATACATTGTTGCTGCAAATTGTTGTACATAGATACTATGGATGAAACAAATGCTAGAAGATATACATGTCACTTATGATGATCCTATTCCTATTTTCTGTGACAATACAAGTGCCATCAACATTTCCAAGAATCCAGTTATGCACTCAAAAACAAAACATATTCCAAGTAAGTTTCATTTGCTCAGAGAGCAGGTTTTAAACAATACTATCAAGTTGGAGTATGTTAGTGCTCACACACTGTCAAATTGCTGATATATTCACTAAGCCTTTGCCTCAGCAACAATTTGAAAATCTCAGGGAACAATTAGGTGTTTGTTGTATGTAATCTCTGACATTTTTGTTATCAAAGTGATGATCAACCGCTATATCAGGTTTGCTGATTTTCAATGACAGACTTCTATTGACAGGTTCAGTTTTGATTACAGATTGGTTACAGGTGCTTTTGTCAGGGGGAGAGTTCTCAGATCATATTGTTTGGTTCTTTGCCATCAATGAAAAAGGGGGAGAAGATGTATATGTTTTCCATCAATGACAAAGGGGGGATTTTGTTGGTCTGAATGAGTTTGTTTGTCATTGATGTAAAATAATGTCTATTAGCAATAAATTTGATAGATATTATTTTTTGAGAAAGAACCAAAGACAGAAATTTGTGAATAACACAAAAATATGGGAATGCAACATAAATCGTGAATGAGACACAGAAATCCTTGTCTTCAGACAAAAAGCTTATTACATTCACAGAAATTGGGCATTAGCATTAGTTTGTTTTTTATTATGGCTAAATCAGTTTGTTATCCATCATGCGCTTGATTCCAGGTGTCAAAGCATGGTTCGAATGACCATCATTAAACCAAGAATACGGTTCCAAAGTTTGTTAAAATAAATTACTTCTTAATGAATTGATTAATGTTGCGTTGCCCACAACTTTTTAAAACTGTCTTATGGTTAATGCTATGCTGCCCAAAGATATTTTTGAAACTGTATTATGGTTAAGAGAACTGTTTATGGTGTGCGTTGTAAGTTTATGCAAGTAGGGCTGTGAATATTTAAAGAATCTGTCGTGAATAAGGATTAGCATGAGGTAGAACGCAGTATACTCATCGTAGTGTAAGATATAAATTGGAGAAAATGCAGTAAGGATACACGTAGCGCAGTGAGTAAATTGGAGAAGACACACAGCATAATGAATTGGAGAAGACATGCAATACAGTTTTTGAATTAATGAAGACGTGCAGAGCTATGAATTGATGCAGACGCAGTGTGGTGAAAGAAATGTGAGTTCAGCGCAGCATATTATTTGGAGAAGACGCAAATGCAGTGAAGTGATTGAATAGTGAACGCAGTCAGTGAAACAATTTGAAAAGACATAGTGAAAGAAATTTTAACACAGATAGGGAGCGCAGTGAATGAATTGTACATTGTGAAATCATTCAGCAATGGATAAACACAAATCGGCAAAGTTTCAACAATGAAGAAAAAGACAAAGCCATTGGTATGCATTGGATTTCTAAGTTGTGTTCTTTACAGAAAAAATTATATTGCAATTTCTTCCATTTTCTGAGTACTCAAGTTACTGTAGATTCCAGGTTTAATAAATTAATTGAAACATAGATCTGTAAATATTGATAAATATCAATCAGATATTGGATACACATGATAATATTTGAATATATTACCTACTGCATATGTGAAGAGAGTTTGAGACAGAATGTTGATTTGACAGAGTATTTTGACAGAGATGTTCTTAGCAGGATGATTACTGACTTAAAGTGTTTTAATATACGTTGTGACATATTGGGGATGTTGTGATAGAATGAGTTGTTATTAAAAGTTTATATTTGATATAGATTGGGTCTAAAAAGATAAAATGTTTGGTTTAAAAGTATGTGAAATAGGTTGGTGCCTATATTACAGGGAGGAAGGGAGGTGCTAGGGAGACTGACAGTCTCATTGCAAGTTGAAGCTTGCATTTAGACAATTGGAGCTGTCTTTCAGTAAGATCTAAAAAGAAAGAGGTCATAGTGCCTGAGGTAGTAGCCTCATCTGATTTGTTGCTCAGATAAAAAATGATGTAATTAAAGTTGCTTGCTTTACATCCATAAGAAGAAGAAGAGGTTTCTTCCTTTTTGGGTTTCCTCATGAACATTTTGTGTCTTTGTCCATTTCACGGGGGCTTCACTTGTTGACCAATATCCTATCACGTTAGTTCATATTGTGGGTTTTAAAATTATTAAAAATTGAACCAATATATTGCAGCTATTGGGGGGATGAGGGGTTTAAGGTGGGGGTGGGTAGGGTGGTTTATAAGGATTGAGGTATAAAAAGGAGTGGGGGGGAAGTTTTAAGTATTGGGAGGGGGTTTCAACAAAAATATTTTGGGTCAATATCTCTAGAAATTAAGGGTATTATTTAATATCCCACGATCGCACGTGCTATGTGAGATGTTCACTAAGTGAAGTCCCCGTGGTCCATTTTATGTGTTTGATGGTTATAAGTTGCATTAAAAATTTATATAAAACTATAAACAACTGATTCACCCCCCCCCCACCCCCCGCCCTCCCCCCAAGTTGTTGACTTGATTAACATCAAGGTGGTCTTCTTGTTGTGTAATGAGCTAAAGAAAGTTATCAAACACATGCGATGGATGGAAGGAAGGAGAAGTAGACGAATCTATTATGTTATTTTTTGAACACTCGTCTCTGTCAGGTTACTCTACATGTATCTCTTACCTTCTCACTATCGGGTGCCTCTGCAAGTCTTGTAAGAAAATGGTAGTACTTACTTCAATACTTCTATATAATACGTACAGTTATTATTCATTGCAGATTGCTTACTACATGAATTGTATTTGCAATAGCTATATCATGTGAAAGGGATTTGTATTTACATATTGCTCGGTTTTAAACAAGATTTTTTCCAATGAGAAATGAACAAAGAAAGCAAAGCTAACATACATAAAGCAGTTCATTTTCCAATGCTAAACTAGATGTTTTCTACAACTTGCAGAAGTTTCCTTTGCCAATGCTATCGATGTTGATGTGGACTATGAAGGACATTTTTATGGAACTTGCAGAAGTTTCCTTTTCCAATTCTTATCAATGTAGGAGGTGAAATAAAATAAGTATTCATGTGGTTACGTTGTAGCATTACCTACCGGTGAAGAAATGAAGAACTTTCGTATAGACAAATGCAATATTGTCTGTTATATTTGTAATGTTTAATTGTTAGTGTTGGAAGGTATGCAGTTGGTATTAAAAAAATTCAATATTATCGCTTATATTTGTAATGTAGAGTTGTCACTATTGGAAGGTATGCAATTTTATTTCCCTATGAATATTTTCTAGGTATTGTTGCTACTTAGAATCTAACTACCTATACTACCCTGACTTCCTCTGCTTTCAACGTTGCATCAATATTATGAATGCATATAGTAATGTCACAATGACTGTTAACATATATATATTAATCTCAATGATCGTAAATTTGTTTAATTATGCATGCTCATGATTTATTAATCCAAACGTTTTTCTGTAATTGTAGTGGAGACAAAGACAATGATGAAAGGGTCACCCTGTCTAGTTTTAACATTTAGATTTTTTGATCCAGAAGCATCCCGCTCAAATTTCTTGGGTTGATGAGTCAACATGCCATATAATCACTTCTAGATGGATATGGTCCATTGTTAGATAGATATGATTAGTTCTATTTTGTAATAAGTGGCAGTGTTCCATTATTCTCCTTGATCCCTATGAGGAATTCTTCAAGGTTAGATTTTTGTTGATAGGATTTATTTTATTAGGTCTTCAGATCCAACCTAGTCAAATCTGATAGGTTTATTGAGTGTTATAAGAAGAATTGAATGTAATAGATAGAGTATCAAGTGAGGATCGAGTGTGGAGTGCAGAGAGCGTAGAGCAGAAAGTGCGAGGTTTATAACTGGTTAATCGAATGAAGAAAAGAGTTCTACTTTACAAGTGTTTTGATCATTTAATACCTTTGTTTCATTAACCAAAAGTATAGATTCAATATTCTATATGTATATGGGTAATTCAAAATCTAATTGAAGAGTATGAGATCGAATCTGTCTGTGTGAAGCATTGTAGAGGAAATTGATCCTTTTAGTGATCAATTCAACGAAGATTACATAGTGTTAAAGGACGCAAATATTCGACAGATTTGCAGTCAAAATTGAATTTTGTAAAAAAAAATGTGCCAGAGTTAAACCTAAACCAATCACCCATATGATTTAAGATCGTCCGGTGTAGATTAACCTTGGAGAAGATCGACAGTGATAAAGACATTTTGCTGACAGAAGAGCGAGGAAGATAAAGGAGGGTTTGGGATGCAAAATTTAGAAATAATCATTGGAATTCAGATATAGATCAATGACGGAGATTGATTGTCAAAACAGATCGACAGTCCATAGTGATTTTGCAGGGAGGAGTTGCACAATCCAAAGAAATTTTGATGTGCACAATTTTTTTATGGAATGCACTTCATAGTTTTTGGAGTCCACCATTGATTTGGTGGGGACACTGATCGGATGATCAACAAGCCATTTCGTAGTGTTAACAAGAAAGTATGTTAACATTCCGGCTGGCTATGAATTTTTTTTTATGAAATAGAATTTATGCCAATTTGAAATCTATGAGTGATTTGGGCGACATATCAGCTACTTTGTGAGCTGATTGGATCGTATTTTGGGTTGCTGATTGGTCCCGCATCTCCTATCTGGAATCAAGTTTGGTATCGGAGCTTGGATAAAGATGCCACCAAGATGAGGGCAAGCACATGGAGTTCTTGTAGGACGTGGTCGAGGAAGACAACATGCAGAGAGACATGAGAAGAATGGAAGAAATAGTAGAAGCTATGGAAAGAAAGAACCACTCAAAAAATTTAGATAACGGTGATGAAGAAGAAGAATCCCTTGACGAAGAAGAAGAATATCCTGAAGAATTCAAAGTTTTGAAGATGTTGATGAAGGCCAGTAGCAGACCAAGACTGGAGGTACCTATGTATGAAGGTAACTTAAATGTTGAAGAACTCATGGATTAGATTAATTCTCAGAATAAATATTTTGATTTTGAATAAATTGAAGACAATAAGAAAGTAAGATATGCAGCTATTAGAATGAAGGGAGATGCAGCCATATGGTAAGATGAGATTTAGATCCATCGAGAAATAAGAGGTAAGTCAAAAATAAACTTCTTCGATAAAGCGCTATGTAATATTAAGATTCAGTTTATGCCTAAGGACTATAGATTGAACCTTATTAGACAATTACAGAACCTTAGATAGAAGACCATGACTGTAAAAGAATACACATAAGATTTTTTTAGACTGAGTATTAGAGTTGGACACACACAGGGAGGTCTAGAAAGAGTAGCTAGATATATCAATGGATTGAGATATGATACACAAGAGGAAATCGGTTTCTTAAATTTGAAAACTGTAGAAGATGCATATCAAGTATCTTCGAAGGTAAAAGACTCAACTGTTAAGAAAACAGAACCAGAAAACAGGGAAAGAATGTAGTAAGAGGAAGAGGATATCCTAGTAGTGGAGATAGGATTTCCAAATATGGAGTTGAGGGTTCTATAAATCACTCATCTCAAAGAGGAGGATTCAGAGGAGGAATATGAAGAGGCAGGCACAGAGAGGTGAAGTGTTATGCTTGTGGAGAGAATGGACATATGTCTTGTAATTGTTCAAGAAATAAGTCTTCAAGTAAGATAAATGTGAATGTTGAAAATGCTCAGGAAGATTCAAGAGAAGAAATAGAGATGAATAACCCTCCAGAGGAAGGAGAATCTCTTATGTTGAAGAGAGTCTTGGTAAAAACAGAGAAACAAGTACATGAACCAGCTTGAAGGAAACTTTTGTTCATAACAAGGTGTAAGTCACAAGGTAAGTGTTGTAAAATGGTTATTGACCATGGTAGTACATATATTTTGGTTTCCACTGAGATGGTAGAGAAGTTGGGATTGAAGAAGATGAAGCATCCCACTCCCTACAAAGTGTCTTGGTTACAAAAAGGACATCAACGCTTAATGAATGAGCAGTGTAATGTGGAATTCCAGATTGGTACTTACAAAGATGAAGTATTATGTGACATAATTCCTATGGATGTGTCCCATATACTCTTAGGGAGGTCGTGTTAGTATGACAAGAAATTTGTTCATGATGGGAGGAAAAATACTTATTCTTTGGAGAAGGATGGGAAGAGACATACTTTGTCACCTTTGGAAGATGAAGTAGTTCAGGAAGGTTCAGGATCAAACATTTTGTTGATGTCTAGAAAAGAACTGTTGCAAGAAGTTCAGAAAGAAGAGGATCTACATTTTTCCCTTGCTAGTAAGCCAAAGGTAATTTTAACTTCTATGAGTTTAGATGATTTTACTATTGAAGTTAAAAAATTTCTTGATGAGTGTGATAAAATTATTGTGGATGAGTTTCCAAGTGCTTTACCTCCTATAAGAACTATTAGTCATCATATTCACTTAATACCTGGTGCAAGTTTACATAATAAAGAAGCATACATATTAACTCCTCAAGAAAATGAAGAAATCAAACAGTAGGTACATGAGCTATTGGAGAAAATATTGATAAAAGAAAGCTCGAGTCCTTATGTAGTACCCATTGCACTTAGTCCAAAGAAATATGGTGGGTGGAGGATGTGCACTAACTCCAGGGAAATCAACAATATCACTATCAGGTATAGATTCCCTTTACCCAGAATTGATGATCTGATGGACTGTTTAAGTGGTTCAAAATATTTTTCCAAAATAGATTTGAAAAGTGGATATCATCAAATTAGGCTAAGGGAAGGGGATGAATGGAAAAAAATATTTAAAACTAATGATGGATTGCATGAATGGTTAGTGATGCCATTTGGGCTTACTAATACACCCAGTACCTTCATGAGATTAATGAATAAAGTTTTGAAGGAATTTACTAGAAAGTTTGTAATAATGTATCTAGATGACATTCTGATTTTCAGTCAAAATAGAGAAGAACATTTAAGACACCTTAAGTTGGTGTTGAGGACTTTGTAGAAAGAGAAGTTGCTAATAAATTTGAAGAAATGTAGTTTCATGAAGAAAGAGTTAATTTACTTGGGATTTGTAGTTTCAGAAGAAGGACTGAAGATGGATCTTGACAAGGTACAAGAGATTTTAAATTGGTCAGTTCCAAAGAATGCTTATGAGGTAAAGAGTTTCCATGGACTTGCTAGTTTATATAGGAAGTCCATTAAGAATTTTAGTCAGATTTGTGCACCTTTGATAGATATTTTTAGAGGAAGTAAACAGCCTTTCAAATGGACATAAGCAACTGATAGAAATTTTAAGTTGCTGAAGAAAAAGATAATTGAGAAGCCTATTTTGGCTTTGCCCCGGTCTTGAGAAAGTGTTTCAAGTAGAAACATATGATAGTGGAACAATAGTGGGAGCAGTTTTAAGTCAAGAGAAGAGACCAGTGGCGCACTTTAGTGAAAAATTGAATGAATAAAAACAAAAATACACTTTATATGATAAAGAATTATATGTTGTTGTGCAGGCTCTTACGAAGTGGAGACATTATTTGATGCCTAAGGAATTTGTGTTGTATTCTGACAATCATACTTTGCAATTCATAACCATCTAGCCTAAATTAAACCATAGACATGTTAAATGGGTATAATTTTTGCAGAACTTTACCTTTGTTATCAAACATACAAGTGGTAAGTCTAATAAAGTTGTTGATGCTTTGAGTAGGATAAATATGGTATTGCAAGAAGTTAAGGTCAGTACTTTGGGATTTGAAAACTTGATTGATATGTATAAAGAAGAGTTAGATTTTAAGGATAAAAATGCAGCCTGTGAAAATCCAGTTACCCATAACAGAACCCAGTGGTTGAATTATATGTTGCAGGAAGGATTGTTATTCAAAGATAGTAAATTGTGTATTCCAAGATGTTCAGTGAGAGAGAATTTAATTCAGGAAAAGCATAGTGGAGGTCTATGAGGACATTTTGGACAAGACAAAACTTTTTCTCTGGTGAGTAATTTTTATTTTTCACCAAATATGCAGGATGATGTGAAGAAATTTGTTGAAAGATGCAGAATCTGTCAACATACAAAAGGGAGAAGTCAGAACACAGGATTGTATCAACCCTTTCCTATTCCAGCTGGGCCTTGGGATTCCATAAGCATGGATTTTGTTCTAGGTTTACCTATAACTTAGAGAGGTCATGATTCAATTTATGTTGTAGTACATAGATTTTACAAAATGGATCATTTTATTGCATATAGGAAGACTAATGATGCAACCAATACTGCTAATCTATTCTTTTTAGAAATTGTAAAGTTGCATGGGTTTCCTTTGAGTATTGTGTCTGACAGAGATACAAAGTTTGTTGGTCATTTCTAGAGAAATCTATGGAAGAAGTTGGGGACTAATCTTAGTTTTAGTTCTTCTTATCACCCTCAGACTGATGGCCATACTGAAGTGGTAAATAGGAGCTTGGGGAACATACTAAGAAGTATCGTGTATGAACATCCAAAACAGTGGGACTTGGCTCTTATTCAGGATGAGTTCGGATACAATGATTCTCCCAACATAAGTACATGCACAAGTCCTTTTCAAATTTTCTATGGGATGCATCCAAGATGTGTATATGAACTTAGATATTTGGGAAACAAGAAAGGAGAAGTGCAGAGGGTGAAGAATTTGCGATTAGTATGCATGAGTTGTAGGAGAATATCAAGAAGAGATTACAGGAAAGTGTAGGAAAATAAAAATAGAGGGAAAACTTGAAGAGAAGAGAAGTAAACTTTCAAGTTGGAGATTTAGTGATGGCCTATCTTAGAATTGAAAGGTTCCCTAAAGGAACTTATAATAAATTGAAGATTAAAAATATTGGACCTTGTAAATTTTGAAGGAATTTTTCTACAAATTCTTATGAGATTGAACTTCCTTCTGACCTTCAGATTTCACCAATTTTTAATGTTTCATATTTGTATCCTTTTAGATATGCAGGTATCCCGACAAATGGTATAACTTGAGTGCAGGTATCCCAAGAGATGGTATAACTTGAGATGGAGATGATTCAACTATAGATTGGCAAGGGAAATTTCCATAGAAAGAACAACCTGTGATTGAATCCATCCTTGACAAAAGAATTCTAATGAAGACTAGGAACAAAAAATTCTTTCAGTACTTAGTCATATGGAAGAATCGACCAACTGAAGATGCAACCTAGATGACAAATCAAGAAATTTCCAAATACAATGTGCAACCTGAAGACTTATTAAAGAATTCTTTTCTTCCCTAGGAGTATGATGCAGGAGCATCTAGCTCATATTTCTTGGGTTGATGAGTCAAGATGCCATATAATCACTCCTAGATGGATAGGGTTCATTGTTAGATAGATAGGATTAGTTATATTTTGTAATAGGTGATAGTTTTCTATTGTTCTCCTTGATCCCTGTGAGGAATTCTTCAAGGATAGAAATTTGTTGATAGGATTTATTTGATTAGGTCTTCATATCCAATCTAGTCGGACCTGATAGGTTTGTTGAGTGTTATAAGAGTAATTTAATGTAATAGATAGAGTATCAAGTGAGGATCGAGTGTGGAGTGTAGAGAAAATAGAGCAGAGAGTGCGAGGCTTATGACTGGTTAATCGAATGAAGAATAGAGTTCTACTCTGTAAGTGTTTTTATCATTTAATACATTTGTATCATTAACCAAAAGTATAGATTCAATCCTCTATGTGTATATGTGTAATTCGAAATCTAATTGAAGAGTATGAGATTGAATATGTCTATGTGAAGCATTGCAGAGGAAATTGACGCTTTCAATGATCAATTCAACAAAGATTACAGAGTGTTAAAGGAAGGATATATTCGACAGATTTGTGGTTGAAATTGAATTTCGCAAACAAAAGATGTGCCAAAGTTAAACCTAAACGAATCGCCCAGAAAATTTAAGATCGTGGGGTGGAGATCAACCTTGCAGAAGATTGACGGTGATAAAGACATTCCGCTAACAGAAGAGAGAGACATATAAAGGAGGGTTCGGGCTACGAAATTTAGAACTAATCACTGGAATTCAGATTTAGATCAACGACGGAGATCAATCATCAAAATAGATTGGCAATCCACAACGATTTCATAGGGAGGATTTGAGCGGTCCAAAGAAATTTTGATGTGCATGGAATTTTTATGGAGTGGGATTCATATTTTTTGGATTCCACCATTGATTTGGTAGGGACGCTAATCCGGACGATCAACAAGCCATTTCACAGCGTTAAAAAGCAATTTTGTTAACATTTTGGTTGGCTGCAAAATTTTGTTTATGAAACAGAATTTATCATGGATTTGAAATCCGCAAGTGAGTTGGATGATAGATCAGCTACTTTGTGAGCTGATTGGATCAGATTTCGGGTTGTTGATTGGTCCCACATCTCCTACCTGGCATCATTTTTTAATATGATGATGAAGAGATCCATCCAAAAGCAATGAGAACATTGGTAGTTGTACATGGTAAACGCCATTGAAAGTGCTGAATTTGTAGTACAAATGGCATGTATGATGATGAAAGGGATAACCTATGAGTTTCAGTTTTACAATTGGCAAGGATTACAATTTCAAGCCTTTAGTTTTACAATTGACAAATGCTCTACAATATTGGCAGCTGGTTTAAGTGTAATTTTACAATTTGTGGTGGTTGGTGGAAGTGGTAATTTCCAAGACACGGAAGGCCACACTCTCAAAGAGATCGTTCCAAACAATGTTGAAGAAACTATGCTCAAGTTCAGTGTGAACCTCACTTACTAGCATATCTAACATTGTATAAATTATGATAAATGCACTCTTAAGAAGATAAAGGATAGTTTATAATTGTTTATTCCCCCACTATATTATATAAGGGTCCTCCATTTCTCTCTCTCTTTCCTCATCCGTTACATTATCTAATTGTGTCATCTAACCATGCATTAACATTGTTATACGGAAATATAATTATGTTTGTGTTTGGACAAGGAATTTTATTCTAAGTGGAATCATGTATGGATGTTTGAAAGGAATCCATAGACTTATATTTCACGTATATCAATCTCATAATATAGTCATCAACCTTATACCTGTTCGAGACCTAGAAAACCCGTTATACATTATTGCTCGAGTTGTGCAAAGGAAAAAACTGAGTCAACAGGTTATAGGGAGATGAGACTTCCTTGAGAGGAAAATATGATTGTATACTGGCTAGCGATACAAGGCTCAAATAGCCCACGATTAGCAACAAGGTTGTAAGGATAAAAGATTAATAGAAAAAGAAAGTTTCAACAGTCTAGTTTATATTTCATGAAGAATGGTTGAATAAATCCAACAACTATCTTATTAATTTGATTCTCATTTTGGATGGACAATATTCTATCTTGGATTGGGGATCATAATGACCTCCCCCCTCATGCACGGTACTGGTATTTAAATTGACAGTCATTGGGGACTTGAGTGAGCTTCCCCCAACCACTAAGGCGCCACCCTCTCTAAATGTATAAATCCTTATTGTATATGCTAATGTATAGTAGCATAAGTTTTGATTTCAAATTGTTTTCAACTACATCGATTGTGATTGATGATTAGGTTTACCTGGTGTGAATCTCATTTTGAAAGAAACTAACAAAAGACGACAGATGGACAAAAACACTAAGGTGAATTAGGACTAAGGTAAGTTGTTATTTACACTTAGTGAAAATACTAGTTTTTATTATATTTGTATTTTGTGTTTTGTTTTTTAATCTAAGATATTGGGATGTTATTATTGCTCCGATAATACTTATGGTTTTGTACCTAGACCACTTGTATGAATCGGGTATAAGGTTTGATCTAATGAAAAGTATTATCCCTATTCTAAGTTATCCACCGATGTATCTTTGGTTCTCATGTAATGATAAGTATGCTTGATGGTTCATACACCAGCCAGATACATATCCTTCTCCAACACCACATCTCTATCACATGAAATTAGTGAGAGAGCACAGAGACCAACCCTCTCACTATCCATCCTCTTACACTTTTCATGTAGAATTTCATGAGCAGAACATATGTATCATTCTAGTAACCATGGTTTTGAGAATCGTGTACAAGAGTCTAACACATATTGATGTCTAATGCGAAGCTCTACCTTTTCACACCTGAGTATGGTAGGGATTTTTTCATAAGTTCGACTCCCTTCTTGTAAGTTTACACTACAGATAGCTCAAAATGAAACTTGCATGATGCCATACTGCCATTTCTTTATAATTCTCAACTTCTAGTTAGGGTTTCTACGAGTTTGGCATTAACAAGTAATTTTCTTTTCCCTTTTGTGTTTTGATTATGCACTGCAACTATTATTATTCAAAAGACTTCACAGGATTTTTCCTTATGTAAGAAAAGTTTATATACTGAACTGTTGTAGAGGATTTATCTTTTCAAGACGTTTTCTCTGTTATATTTCTTGAGAATGTACCATGTAATGAATGTTTAGATTACCCTTGTTGGATTTTGTCGTTCAACTAGTATGTTTGAGTTACACTCTTACATACTTATTTCAGTACTGTGTCGATAATGCCTTATAGACACACCATTTTTTTTCTTCCTAAGCCAGTGTTTTTTTATTCATAAATTAACTGGAAATTTAATGTTTTTACAAAGTCTTTATTCCTTTTTATTTTGAACCCATTTTAATATCTTGTTGAGTATCTGTTTGAAGGACTGGCCATGCAGAGGAAAATCTTACACTTGACCTATTTCATTGTTGTTTATTGTTATACATCCCTTGTCTCTTGCATTTCTATTTGGGTTTATATAGTCCCGCGGTTCATGCATACCTCCTTGGTTGTTTATGGTAGATAGTAGTCATTGAAGCACATATACCCAATCCAATGACCAATATTCCCGCTGAAGTAATTGTGGTGAAAAAAATACCAACTTCATAAATATATTTCCTCTCTTCCGTTTGGCAAGTGTAGATACAATCTGTATGTTGAGAAGGAAATAAGCGACGTAAAGGACCAATACTGTCGTAACGATTGATGCCTCCGCACACACAGATTAATAAAAACATTAGGCAATTCAATTTTCCTTCGGTTTCTTTGTTCAACAAATGGATTTCCATCCCCATGGACATTAACCATTGACTGCACTGAAAAACAATCGGGAAAGATCTGTTGCAATTCAACTTCATCTCGATACAAAAGCATTTTATTTCGATGAAGAAAAATGGTAATAGAAGCACACTGGTTTCTCCTCGGGAAATTTTTGATACCTTTAATGAACTAACATGTTTAGATTTGGTCATGAGTCAAGTAAGTGGGTATTTTTTTAATCCCTGGGATGTTTTCATTGAATTTTTTTTTCTTTGTACTTATTTTAATCGATTTGGGGAATGCTCATTTGCATTCTATTATGCTCCTAAAATTCAATTCAGTATGTTGGAATTGTTTTTATTTGAATCTCTTTATTTTAGATTAATTGGAGAAAAAAATAATCAAATGAGCAACTCCATTTTTCTCGACTTTAATTTTTGAAAATCGTTGCCCTGTATTCAATCTTACGTCTATGGGAATTGGATTTGTACAGTGGAATTTGTTATTAAATTGATTTTGGAAATGATAATGCTGAACCCAAGGAATTATAGTACCAAAATTATTTAACTTTGTTTTTCTATTTTTTTTACATCGAGTTGGCAGGGGTCGAAGGTAATTGATGCCGGGTAGGAGATGCGGGTCCAATCTGCTTACTCCCAATCTAATCAGCAAACCAACCAGTCGCTAAGTTGTCGTCTTCTCTGTCAACCAGATTTCAAATTCATGGTAAATTCTATTTCTTAATCAGAATTTCACGCTCGACCAGATTGTTAACAAGCTTGCTTATTCAGCCTGTGAAATGACTTGTTGATCGTCCAATCAGTGTCTCGACCAAATCAATGGTGGACTCCAAAAACAATGAGGCACATTCCATAAAAATTTTGCGCACATGAAAATTTTTTCAAAACCCACAACTTCTCCCAACGAAATCAATGTGGACTATCGATCTGTTTTGATGGTCGATCTCCATCGTCGATCTAAATCTGAATCCCAACGATCACTTCTAAATTTCGTAGCTTGACCCATCATTTATCTTCCTCACTCTTTTGTTAGCGAAATGTCTTTACTACTGTTGATCTTCTCTAAGATCGATCCCCACCGTACGATCTTCAGTCGTATGACGATTTTTTTTAGGATTATCTCAGGCACAATTTTTGGTTGTGAAATTAGACCTCGACCGTGGATCTGTCCAAGATACATGTTCTTTAATTTCTCTGTGATTTTCAGTAAATCGATCAGTGAAACGATCAATTCCCTCTGCAACGCTTCACACAGCTAGATTCGTTCTCATACACTTTAATTAAAGTTTGAATTACACATATACACATAGAGTATTGAAATCTATACTTCTGGTTAACAAAATAAAGGTATTAAATGATCAAAACACTTACAGAGTAGAACTCTGTTCTTCATTCAATTAACCAGTCATAAACCAAAAACTCCCCACTCTATGTTGTCTGTATTCCACACGT
The DNA here is from genome assembly GCA_001517045.1 of Pseudotsuga menziesii. NCBI lineage: Eukaryota > Viridiplantae > Streptophyta > Pinopsida > Pinales > Pinaceae > Pseudotsuga > Pseudotsuga menziesii. Next base: position 28,761 of record LPNX010781504.1, on the reverse strand, counting down.
AATCCTCACCTACTTCTCTGTCTATTACATTCAACTCGTTTTATAGTCTTCTGCAAACCTATCATATCCAATTAGGTTGTATCTGAAGACATAATAAAAGAAATCCTATCAACAAAGATCTATCCTTGAAGAATTCCTCGCAGGGATCAAGGAGAATAATGGAAAACTTCCACTTATTACAACATAGAACTATTCCTATCTATCTAACAACGAACACTATCCATCTAGAAGTGATTACATGGCATGTTGACTCATCAACCCAAGAAATATGAGTTGGATGCTCCTACATCATACTCCTCGCCCCTGGGGAAGAAAATAATTCTTCAATAAGTCTTCAGGTTGTACATTGTATTTGGAAATTTCTTGATATGTCATCCAGGTTGCATCTTCAGTAGGTCGATTCTTCCATTTGACTAAGAACTGAACGAAGGTTTTGTTCCTTGTCTTCCTTACAATTCTTTTGTCAAGGATGGCTTCAATTTGAGGTTGTTCATTTTGTGGAATTTGTCCTTTCCAGTCTATAGATGAATCATATCCATCTGAAGTTATACCATCTATCTCGATACCTATATCTATAAAAGGATACAAATATGAAACATTAAAAATTGGTGAAATTTGAAGGTCAGAAGGAAGTTTAATCTCATAAGCGTTTGCAGAAAACTTCCTTAAAAATTTACAAGGTCTAATCTGTTTAAGCTTCGATTTATTATAAGTTCCTTTAGCGAACCTTTAGTTTCTAATATAGGTCATCACAAAATTTCCAACCTGAAAGTTTACTTCTATTCGATTCAAGTCTTCCCTTTGTTTATATTTTCTTGCACTTTCCTCTAATCTCTTCTTGATATTCTCTTGCATCTCATGCATACTAACTGTAAAGTATTCACCCTCTACACTTTTTCTTTCCTATTTTCCCAAATATCTAAGTTCATATACACCTTTTGGATGCATCCCATAGACAATTTGAAAAGGGCTCATACCAGTACATCTGTTGGGTGAATCATTGTATGTGAACTCAGCCTGAGCAAGAGACAAGTCCCACTATTTTGTATGTTCATACATGAGACTTCGCATTATGTTTCCCAAGATCTTATTTACCACTTCGGTCTGAACATCAATCTGAGGGTGATAAGCATAACTAAAAATGAGATCAATCCCCAATTTATTCCATAGAGTTCTCCATAAATGACCAACAAACTTTGTATCTCTATTAGACACAATACTTAAAGGAAACCCATGCAACTTTAAAATTTATGAAAATAATAGATTAGAAATATTGGTTGCATCAATAGTCTTTTTACATGCAATAAAATGAGCCATTTTGGAAAATCTATCTATCATAACATAAATTGAATCATGAACTCTCTAATTTCTAGGTAAACCCAAAACAAAATCCATGCTTATGGAATCCCAAGGCCTAGCTGGAATAGGCAAGGGTTTATACAAGCATGTGTTCTGAATTCTCCCTTTTGCATGTTGACAGATTATGTGTCCTTCAACAAATTTCTTCACATCATGTTGCATATTTGGCCAAAAATAAAAATTACTCACCAGAGAAAAATTCTTGTCTTGTCCAAAATGTCATGATAGACCTCCACTATGCTTTTCTTGAATTAAATTCCCTCTCGTTGAACACCTTGGAATACACAATTTACTATCCTTGAACAGTAAAGGCTTCTTGCAACATACAATCTAACCATTGGATTTTGTTATGGCTAACTGGATTTTCATAGGCAGCATATATATCCTTGAAATCTAAATCTTCTTTATACATATCAATCAAGTTTTCAAATCCCAAAGTACTAACCTTAACTTCTTGCAATACCATATTTACTCTACTCAAAGCATCAACAACTTTATTAGAATTACCACTTGTATGTTTGATAACAAAGGCAAATTTCTACAAAAAATCTACCCATTTAACATGTCTTTGGTTTAACTTAGGATGACTGTCTACGAACTACAAATCACGATTGTCAGAATACAACACAAATTCCTTAGGCATCAAATAATGTCTCAACTTCTTAAGAGCCTGCACAACAACATGTAATTCTTTATCATATGAAGAGTACTTATGTTTTGCTTCATTCAATTTTTCATTGAAGTATGTCATTGGCCTTTGCTCTTGACTTAAAACTGCTCCCACTGCTATTCCACTAGCATATGTTTCTACTTAAAACACTATCAAAACTGGCCAAAGCCAAAATAGGCTTCTCAGTTATCGTTTTCTTCAGCAGCTTAAAATTTCTATCAGCTGCTTCTATCCATTTTAAAGGTTGTTTACTTCCTATGATAGTATCTATCAAAGGTGCACAAATTTGACTAAAATTCTTAATGAAATTCCTATAAAAAATAGCAAGTCCATGGAAACTCCTTACCTCATAAGCATTATTTGGAACTGACCAATTTAAAATTGCTTGTACCTTGTTAGGATCCATCTTCAGTCCTTCTTCTGAAACTACAAATCCCAAGTAAAATAACTCTTTCTTCAGGAAACTACATTTCTTCAAATTTATCAGCAGCTTCTCTTTCTACAAAGTCCTCAACACTAAATTAAGGTTCCTTAAATGCTCCTCTCTTTTTTGACTGAAAATCAGGATGTCATCTAGATACACTATCACAAAATTTCCAGTAAATTCTTTTAAAACATCATTCATCAACCTCGTGATGGCACTAGGTGCATTAGTAAGCCCAAATAGAATTATTAACCATCCATACAATCCATCATTGGTTTTAAATGTTGGTTTCCATTCATCCCCTTCCCTTATCCTAATATGATGATATGCACTCTTCAAATCTATTTTGGAAAAATATTTTGAACCACTTAAACAGTCCATCAGATCATCAATTCTTGGTAAAGGGAATCTATACCTGATAGTGATCTTGTTGATTTCCCTGGAGTCAGTGTGTATCCTCCACCCACCATCTTTATTTGGAATAAGTACAGTGGGTACTACACAAGGACTCAAGATTTCTTTTACCAATTCTTTCTCCAACAGTTCATGTACCTACTATTTGATTACTTCACTTTCTTGAGGATTTAATCTGTATGTTGCTTTATTAGGTAAACTTGCACCAGGTATTAATTCAATGTGATGACTAATACTTCTTACAGGGGGTAAGGAATTCGAAAAATAATCCACATTAATGTCAACATAGTACTCATCAAGCAAAGTTTTAACTTCAACAATAAAACCATCTAAATTCATAGAAGTTAAAATTACCTTTGGCTTACCAACAAGGGAAAAATGTAGATCCTCCTCTTTTTGAACTTCTTGCAACAGTTCTTTTCCAGACATCAGCAATATGTTTTATAATGAACCTTCCTCAACTACTTCATCTTCCAAGGGTGACAAATTATGTCTCTTCCCATCCTTCTCCAGATAATAAGTATTTTTCCTCCCATCATGAACAACTTTCCTGCCATACTATCGGTCTCTGTTATAGCTGATTTTACCACACATGGTGGATCACACCTTTATGGCCTTCCCTGTCCCTCTGCAGACTCTTTAGATCCCATGGACCATTTTTGTACCTTTGATGTTTCCAAGATCATCCATAAAAACACCTATTATTTGCTATACGCGACTTTTAATCTCTTTTTCGCGTATATACGCGGATATGACCCTCAAACATGCATACATCGGGATGTGTGCAAAAGGCCAAATAGTTTTGGAGTTTTACTTGATGTGGATCTGAGTCACTTGTCTCTTGGCCTTCCATATGCCTTGAGATCGCTTGGATTTGACCTTCCATTACCCCATTGAAGCACTATATAAGGAACCTTTTGGATACATTGAAAGGGGAGGAATTGAAGAGCAAGAAAACTATAGTCCATTGTTGCTGTAGCTTATACTTGAGTCTGCATCCCTTTGTCCCTTGGAGCACTTTGTGTTCTTCCCAATCTTGCCTTTGCTTGTGAGCTTGCTATCGAGAGATGGAGGATTGAAGTGGTGGAGGCCCAGGTGGAGGACTCAGTTTCTTCGATTTGCAGACGTGTCAACAGAGGTTGTCACTATCATAATCTCTGTTTTATATTAATAGAAATATCTTTTCCTATCCAATAATGTGTATTTAAATGAGTATTGAATCCATGGATGCTTTTAAATGCTTATATGTTATTGATTATATATGTTAGAATAGGTCTAACACGATTATATATAGCATGCTTGTCTTGTTTGCTGAATGTTGACAGAGCAAATTACTTATACAAGCGAGAGTGAAAAAGCTCAATGGGGATCTACATCAACCGTCTGGAATAAGGTATGCATCGAGATCCTTTAGCGTTAGATGTTTCGTTTCTCTTGCATATTGGAAAGGATTGATTTCTGCGGTTACTCTGTCTGTTGTGGTACCCCAAGCCATAGGAAGTTTTCTCCGTAATAGTCTCCTTAAGAGTATATGACACAAATCCATTGGAATTATGTCACATACTATTTCATCTTTGTAATTACCAATTTGGAATTCCACATTACAGTGCTCATTCACCAAGAGCTGATATCCTTTGTGCAACCATGAAACTTTGTAGGGAGTGGGATGCTTTATCCTCTTCAATCCCATCTTCTCTACCATCTCAGTGGAAACCGAATTATCTGTACTACCACTATCAATAACCATTTTACAACACTTACCTTGTGACTTACACATTGTTTTGAATAAAATTTTCCTTTGGGATGGTTCATGTACTTGTTTCTCTGGTTTTACCAAAACTCTCTTCAACATAAGAGATTCTCCTTCCTATGGAGGGTTATTCATATCTGTTTCTTATTTTGACTCTTCTTGAACCTCTGCAACATTTACATTTCTTTGATTTGAAGATGTATTTATTGGACAATTCGAAGACATATGCCCAATCTCTCCACAAGAGTAACACTTTACCTCTATGTGTCTACCTCTTCCTCTACCTCCTCTAAATCCTCCTCTCTGGGATGACTTACTGCTAGAACCCTTGTCCCCATCTTTGGAATTCCTACCTACACTACTAGGAGATCATCTTCCTCTTACTACATTATTTCCCATGTTTCTCTGGTTCTATTTTCTCAATAGTTTCTCTTCTACCTTTGAAGCTACTTGATATGCATCTTCTATAGTTTTCAAATTTAATAAACTGAGTTCATCCTATATATCATATCGTAATCCATTGATATACATAGCTACTCATTCTATACCTCCATGTGTGTGTCTAGCTCTAATACTCAGTCTAGAAAACTCTTATGTGCATTCTTTTACATTCATGGTCTTATGTATAAGGTTATGTAATTGTCTAATAAGGTTCAATTGATAGTCCTTAGGAATAAAATGACTCTTAATATTATTTAGCATCTTATCCCAAGATTTTATTTTTTAGTTACCTCTTATTTCTCGATAGATCTGGAGCTCATCCCTATAGATGGATGCATGTCCCTTCATTCTGGTAATTGCATATCTCACTTTCTTCTTTTCTTCAATTTCTTCAGAATCAAAATATTTATTCAGAGCATTAATCCAATCCATGAGTTATTCCACATTTAAGTTAGCTTCATACATAGGTACCTCCACTCTTGCTCTGCTACTGGCTTTCATCATCATCTTCAAAACTATGACTTCTTTAGGATCTTCTTCTTCTTCGTTAGGGGATTCTTCTTCTTCATCATTGTTATCTAAATTGTCTGAGTGGTTCTTTCATTCCATAGCTTCTATTCTTTCTTTCAGTCTTCTCATGTCTCTTTACACATCTGTCTCTGTGGGTTTTCTTCCTCGACCATGTCCTATGGGAACCCCATGCCCTCGTCCTCATCTTGACGACATCTTTAGCCAAGCTATGATACCAAATATGATTCCATGTAGGAGATGCAAGTCTAGTATTCTCACTTTCGATCCAATCAACAAACCAACCAGTCATTGAGTTGCCATCCTCGTTGTTAACTGTATTTTAAATCCGCAGTAAATTCTATTTCATAACCGAAATTTCACACTCGGCCAGTTTGTTAACAAGATTTCTTGTTCATCTAGTGAAATGACTTGTTGATCATCTGATTAGTGTCCCCACCAAATCAATGGTGGAATACAAAAATGACGAGGGGAATTCCATACAATTTTAGTGCACATGAAAAGTTTTTCAAAACCTGAAACTTCTCCCAGTGAAATCGTTGTGGACCATTGATCTGTTTTGATGGTCGATCACTTCTAAAATTCGCAACCTAACCCCTTCTTGATCTTCCTCTCTATTCTGTTAGTGAAATGTCTTTACTGTCTTTGATCTTCTCCAATATCGATCTCCACAGTACGATCTCCAGTCGTATCGCGATTTTTTTAGGCTTATCTCAAGCACAACTTCTAGTTGGGAAATTAGACCTCGACCGTGGATCTGTCCAAGATACACGTTCTTTAACTTCTCTATGATTTTCACTGAATTGATCAGTGAAACGATCAATTCCCTCTGCAACGCTTCACACAACCAGATTCAATCGCATACACTTTAATTAGAGTTCAAATTACACATATACACATAGAATATTGAAATATATACTTCTGGTTAACGAAATAAAGGTATTAAATGATCAAAGCACTTTCATAGTAGAACTATGTTCTTCATTCAATTAACCAGTCATAAACCACAAACTCTATGCTCTATGTTTTATGTACTCCACACTCAATCGTCACTTCCTTCTCTATCTATTACATTCAAATTGTTTTATAGTCTTCTACAAACCTATCATATCTGATTAGGTTGGATCTGAAGACCTAATAAAAGAAATCCTATCAACAAAGATCTATCCTTAAATAATTCCTCGCAAGGATCAAGGAAAATAATGGAAAATGCCACTTATTACAAAATAGAACTAATCCTATCTATCTAACAACGAACCCTATCCATATAGAAGTGATTGCATGACATGTTGACTCATTAACCCAAGAAATTTGAGCTGGATGCTCTTGCATCAGTAATCTACTTTCTGCTATAGAAAACTTTGAACCAACAAAATCAATTGATGAGAATGTAACGTGAAAGAGAATGTGCATACCTGTCTTGTTGGATTCTTTAGGGAATAATTGCATGTATAGACAGCCTTCTGGTAAATGAAGTAGACATCCTTCTATTAAGTGAAGCAGAAACCTTCCCCAAGTCATTAGTGCACTTACAGACATCCCAATTGATTAACATTGGGAAACATTTCCAACTTGGAAGACTTTTGAAAGTAAATTATTTTGAGTCCGGTTAAGTTCCCCACTAGATCTGTGAGCTCTTGCAAAACAGATCACTTGAACATGCCTTTCCAAGGCTTTGGAGGCAGGTATTATTACAACCAAATCAACTACTTAAAAGCAGCCTTCGACACTGCTCAATTTCTTCAAAAATGGAAATAGCAAGTAGTTGAAAGTATCCTTCGACACTGCTTAAGTTCTTCAAAAATGGAAATAAAAAGATGAATATGTTGTCATTGAATTATGATTTGAGGTATTATGAGGTAAAAGAGGTGCAGAAGCTTCAACAAGGTGGTGCATGAAGAAGCACATGAAACTATGAGTTGAGGTATTATGAGGTGAAAGCCGTGTGGAAGCTTTAGCAAGGTGGTGCAAAAATTTCTTCAAGGCGGCGCATGAAGAAGCACATGAAACTATGAGTTGGTAATTGAATGTGCATTAAATGTTGGGCTCGCACAACTACTATCCCGTTGTCGGCTGGGAAATAACACCCTAAACATTTCATCCGAGAGCATTAAAGTTGATACTCTTCAAACTTAGGATAAGGGTACTACATAAAATATTGTAAATGAAAAGTTTCGTTAAAATGCAAAATAAAATGAGCAACTAATACACGGTCAACCTAACTAATAGTTAGTCAACCATGAATCGATTATAATTGTACACTGCCTATTGGAAGATACAATAAGTGATCAAAGATCACTATGTCATACAACATCTATCTATAAGGGAAGGATGTCATTAGAATATTCAGTTACAATATCTCATATTTAATATTTGACATTGTGAAAACTTGAATACTGCTCCAATGATTGATCGATTTTCTAGGAATAAGTCACATGCTTTTAATTATTAGAGCTAAGTACTTATGACAAATTTTTCAATGAGTTTCTTCCCAATATTCAAATTTACCCACTTAACTATCTGTACATGGTCTTCATGTATGATTTTATATTATGGGTATGCATTTATGATATATTAAGTTAGATACTATAATATTAGAGTGTTTTTTTGTTGATTTAATTATTTAATTTATTGTTCACAATATCGTTGCTAAATTTATTTATTTGGTTGTGATGGTTACATTCAATTGTCTACGATATCATGTTTGTTCAATATTTCTATCTCTCATTGACACGTTAAGTTTGCGATAATCATCATTAGGTTTATTTATCACAATTTTCAATGGATTAAGTCATGAATACTAATCGATAATTAGTGAGGTGCTTTGATCCAACAATGACTCCTTAGAGACAAAGGAATAAAATGATATTAAGTTAAACTTACTATTTTAGACCCAACATTTGGGAGAATTAAATGACCTCACAAGGACCTTTCAGGTGAAATATAATACTATTAGTGAAATCCAACAAGAGTGTTTGGGTGCAAGTTTAAAAGTGGTGTGATAAGTAGGAAAAAGTAACGTTTTGAAAGGATGGCTGCAAAGACGAACATTTGAAACATAAAAAACCATAACTTGTATCTGAATAAGGAGATAAATAAAAATACAAAGAATACCAAAATGTTATTAAAGACCAAACAAAACTAGTTACATATGCATGGTAGGGTACTAGATGTAGGATCTCTAATAGTTTAACTAAATTTAGAAACAAATCAAAGTTGGAATAGGAGCAATCAAAGGAAAATGAATATGAGTCCAAAAAGAAGCTATCAAGTGACTCCACCCAGAACTACAAAACTTATAAGGAGAAGGATCAGTAATAGTAAGATCGATGCATAAACCACAACTATTATGAGAAGACGAGAATTAATAGTAAATCCAAGCATCAACTTTCGATAGACAAATTGCAACTTTTGATGGACCAAATAACATAGAATATATGTTGTTTACATTGAAAATATTTTAGTGGTATCTAGTGAAGTTGATCCTTCGACTAAATGGGTAATGTTCAAATGCCACCCTATGATCTAGGACATTTACATTGCATCATAATACCAATAAGAAACTATCATTTAGAATTTGGGGGAAAAGTGGTCAACTAGTGTTAAGAAGCATATAGATACCTGATAATAAACCATCAACTTTCACTAAGATTAGAGGAGCCAAAAAGATCCAAGGGGAATTTGGTCAACATTATGATTCCTAGCGGAAAGATTTATTTGGATAGATGATGTATCAAATCCTAAATAACATACAAATTGATTGATTTATCTTGATTCTTTTACCTTTCATCTGATCACAAGTTTGGTGAACCATACCTAAGTCATGATGGGAATCCTTTGAGACAACCATTAATATGGAAGACTAAATGGAGTTAACTAATTAAGGAAAGGAATAAAGGAAGTAAGAGTGGGAACAAAAAAATTAAATAAATCCAAACATAATGATAGAAACAAAATGACAAAGATGGAAGAAATCAACACAAGAAATGAAATGGGTTAACTAAGAAAGATAGAAGCTCAAAATTTCGAAGAGGTTTAATTTCTTTCACACATAAAATTGACAAACATTGGTGGAAGAATTAAATTAACACAACACAAGGAATCAAACTTATTTTCTCATTATAAAATTGATCATGGAGGTCTTTGAAAATATTTAAATAGGTGGGACCAATATAAAGAACCTTAAGTAGATTAAAATATTTTTCAAGCATAGGGGAAAGGAAACAACTATTATATTATGATGTTTCCTGGAGGAAGGATGGCATGCAAGGGTCTTTGGGACACACAAGCAATAATTGTATTAACATCCCCACGTCAAAGCTCTCTTAAATTTATGCCCATTGAACACACAATACATGTCATATTTCAAACATGCCTTATAAAGTGGATCATGTACACAAAGATATTACTACATAGTTGTTTGGGTCGGATCCTTATGTTTAGTGCATCCTCTTCACGACTTGAGTAACAACCAAACACAACATATTTCTCTCTAATCTGGTCATCCCCCAACTATTGTGATTGATCATTGACATATTTTATTTTAAGTGACTAGAATAAGAAATTATTTTATGATTCAACCATTTGGATTCTTTCCTATCACAATCCCATTTCCTTCTATTCTCTTCATACACCATGACCCATGACTGCATTGCCTCTATGTTGTAGAGAATGAATTTCTAAATTTCTTGATGAATTTGGGAAATAAAAACAAATAGTATGAGATCAAATATATGCCTTATATCAATTTCAATTAGAAATTTGATAAGAGATAAGCGACTTACTCTTTTTAATGTACCTTTTTCATTCATTTGAAGTATTGCCCCTTAACCCTATCCCACCCATTGGTGATACAAAGCCATTGTTCCTGGTGTGTCATCATTTTGTTTGATGTACTCACTAGAATAATAGAACAACTCGTGTACTACGTACCCTTTATCCCTAGACCCCTTGGGATTTCCCTTTGTCGAACAAGTCCTTCAAATTTTCATGTACCTCTCTAAGAAGAACATCTAATGACATGAGAGAACCCTAACTAATTCAACCTCAACAACTTGGTGAATTAGAAGATGGACTTGAAATTCCATGAAACTAATGGGAAATTCCTTCTCAAACATAAAAGAATCTCAACTTTCTCTTGACGTCACCATGGAATGCTAGTGATGTAAATCTCTTTAATTCTAGTCTAGCATAAAAATGTTGATAATTTATATATGGAATGTCACGGGAATTGGGGGAATTCATGGTTCACACAACCATGCACAAGAAAACTATAATGGAACTACAAAATCAATTGGTATAAAACTATGAGTGCATAGGATATTATAACCTTCACTACATAAAAAGAAGCATTTGACCGACATGCATACCCTTAAAAGGTTCAGATGGTTAGATTTCAATCCTAACAAATGTTAATCTATAATGAAGTAGAATTGTAGAGTCAACTTGTATAAATAAGGTTCCTTTGCACCCAATATAACATCCTTATCTAGAGAAAGGCCATTTTTTTTTTCAAATTCCACGGGACATCGCCTTCTTTTAAATACTAAGTCGAGAGATCTCTCCTATACTTTATTTATTGATCCAATGTTTTTGTTAGTGTTTTAAGAAATAAGATCTCACCTAATAGCAAATGTGTCACTCTTTTTTTATCATACGTTCCTCCATAAAGAAGATGAAACAATTTTTAATATATGCATGAGAAATCATATATTAAGTGGGAAATCATAAGATTCTCCCAATATGGAAGCCCGAAAAATATATATTTCCTTTTAATCATGTTACCGCTCAAACTAGAATTCCTTTTAAAATAGATTATGTGTGCCCAAGTTCTAATGATGGTAAACATGTACAAGGAGATAAGACCTAATGTCACCTCAGTCTATCTCCTTAACATCTTTGGGTAACTCCTAAACCCAGGGTAGAGCCCTAAATGGTACCTACAAACATCACACATGCAAATACCTTTCCACAAACTTATAAATAGATCAATGCCTTATATGGAGTCAACAATTTGTAATATAGACACATACATCATAATTCGAGAGTTAATTCAGTTTAGCAATAAATATCATGACTTTTAATATACTTCATGAATCCCAATGCAAGGGATTCACACCTCCCAAGGAAATACCTCAAAAAGGTGCACTCTAAAGGGGAAAGGGCTAAGTGTCCTAGGGCACAACTTTTTCCCCAATCAGAGATGAAAAATATCCAACATAAACCCTAATTCAACAAATTCATACTTTTCAATGCACTAGGGAAAAATAGGATGTTGTTCAAGATCTGTGGATAAATCCACTAGGGAGAAATTGATGATTGGACAAGAATTTCAAAGTTGAAAATATTTCTAGGTTTTTGAATTTATTTGAATTTTTATGGTGTTTTTTACAATATATGATTTTTAGGTTTTTCACCCAGGTAAAATAAGACACCCTTAAATATCCATGGATAAATCCACTAGGGAGAAATTATAGGGTGCACCAAAATTACAAACTCATAGCTATTTTTGGAGTTATGCATTTTCTGATTTTTAGGGATTTTGGAAATTTTCATATTTTTAGGTTTTTCCAATATATAAATGCATGCAAAATAAATAAAAAAGGTATAAGAATTTAATGAAAAGATTTGAAGGGAGGGTTTTAGATTAAGTTCTCTAACCCTAGGCTTTGAGAGATGAATATTAATGTCCCTCTACTTAAGATGGATTTCAATACTTTTAGTTAGAGAATAAGTTACCAACCTTTAGGATTAGGTAGAAAAGAAACAACTATGACAAATACGGAATTCCAAGGCCCAAAATGATAATGGACAGCTCATGTAAAGGATACTATCCTCAAGCAAGCAAACAAAATACTAACAGAAAACCCTAATCCATCCTAAATCACCTTATGAGCAATGTTATACCTACCTTTAGAGAAAATGTATCAACATTAATAAAGAAATGAGCAAGGGGTTTCCTTAGGTCATTTTTTAGCATTAGTTATTTCAACCATTCTTAGCATCCACTTAGCAATAGTATAAAATAAACACTAGATTCATCCACATTCATCCACCAAGTCAAAGAAATATCATCCAAGGGAAGTGTGCATTAGCTCATCAACTCATAAACTAAGAGAAAGACGAAATATTTCATAATTTGAACCATCCTCCATTTTTTTTACAATGAAGTGAGGTCATCTATTTATATGATGCACCCTCAAATTCACTTAAAATTGAGCCTACAAGTCAACACTAAATTACAATATTTTTTAAGGTAAATCCCCCATAAATTGGGGATTAAGCCCTAAAATAGAAAAAAATAGAAAATGTGACTAAAATAATGACTTCACTTGATGAAGGAGTAAGCCAAAGGGGGACGCCATGCCCCAACTAACCCCAAGAAGTGTTTTATCCCTTAATTCCGCCCTTGCAAATATTTTAGGCTCAAGGATGGCGTCCTAAGACAAAACAATACAACATGGATTTTTAAGTGCTAGAAAGAGATCCAATTGGGTGAAGGAGGTGTGATAAATAGGGGAATATCTCTTTACAAAACACAATTACCCCTTCATAATAAAAACCAAGGTGGTCATGTGTCCTAGTGGGTCACCTCTAGAAGCTCTAGACACCAACCCATGGGCTTAAATTCCTATATGGTGGGGACATCCACACACCAAAGGGGAAGTCAATTGTACCATAAATCCAAGTACTTATAAGAGTGAAACCAAGGAATCCTTCCATGACTAATCTAGGGGGATAACAACCCCTAATCCAAATATCCATATAATATAACCCACTTTTGCCTTTACAATAAAATGTTTTACACCCCTTGGTCTAGGTTCATCCCTACTCAAACATTGTAGTAGCTTTGAGGTGTAACAACTACCTCCTACAGTGGGACATGCACTCTTCATGGGAGTGTATGAGAATTCCCTAAGATATTCCAGGTACATGTATATGCACACACACGTCTAACAAAAAAACATCAAATGCATTAGAGGAAGACGCTTCTATCCTACCTTGTTCAAAATAAAATGCATATAAATCAAAATGAAATAACCACAAGTGCAATGTATGGGTAACAGTAAATGATGAAATCAACTGAAACTATACCTACCTACCGTAATGACGATAATAGAAAATTTTCAAGTGAAATCATACCACCAATATAGTCGTATGAGCATATTCTTCATGCCAAGTTTTCTTCCTTTGTCCTTGGAGATAATCCAAGAAAAAACCACATCAAGGATGAACTAGATACATACTATTATCTTCATCGGAGTGGATACATGATGATGGATGAACATGAGAGCTTAGGAAGTACTACTAAGGAGAATGATTATGTGAAAATTGAACACAAGAGATAGAACAATTACACTCAAAAAATTGCTAATAAAACATGCAAAATTAACACCAAAGGAGACTGAAATTGGAGCATAACACTAATCTGTATTGAGTAAGTATACAATAGCCAACATTGTGAAGTAATAAGCTGCTGTAATATATAATTACATGAGAGGTTCAAATGCATAAGGATTCCATTCGAAATAGTCAAAAAGCAAGCTTACCAAATCTAGTCAAATTCCCCATAGGTGCATAAAGTAGTTTCCAAATCTATGAAGATGCTCATGAATTTGCTAAGTCAAGTGGGAAAGATAAAGAGGGATGGAAAGACAACTCATACATTCTTTTATTTGGAGAAAAGGAGGGAGGATGATGTGGGAAAAAAACAAGGAAGTTACACCTAGAATAACTTTTCCTTTTGCCTTAAATCAGCTATAAAGCAAGGCAGCTTTTCAGAAAAAGAGGATATGTGCTTTAGAGAATTTGGAATAAAGAATACATGCTAAAATTGGTTTCTAGGATGTTTCCCAAGTATTCCATGACTCATTTTTAGCAAATGTTGACTTCTAGGACATGTAGAAGGCAACTATCATAGAATTGAATCTAGGAATCTAGGTAATAAGACATAAATAATTAAATTAATGTCTAGTGTAGGTAGCTATGGGTTGATTATTCTAACACCCCCCCTTAAGCCTAACTTTATGAGTAAATATTAGAAAAATATAGGGCCTAGAAACAAGGCTTAGTCACCCTTTACATACTGCTTGTCCATACAACCAAGGAAAGAGGAAAAATCCCAGTGGGAAAATCCTCCCTTAAACATGGACAGGAAAAACAAAATTTGGAAATCTTGTCATCAATCATGTTTCACAGCATGATAAGCAATCCCCAACAGTGATTTGAGATTGCTGAAGGTCTTCTCACAAAAAACTTTGGTGAATATGTCTGCTACTTGTTCTAAAGATCCACAGAAGAGTAGAACAATGGTACCATCATGCAGAAGTTGTCTAATGTAGCGCATATGGATCTCAATGTGCTTGGTTCGCAGTCTCTGAACTAGATCATTGCAGATTTGAATGGTTCTTTGATTATCACGGTAGATAATAGTTGAAAACTCTAATTAGAAGCCACATTCTCCAAGTATCCCCTGCAACCACAAACATTGAGTTACTGCATTTACAACTCCTCTATACTCTGCTTCTGTAGATGAGAGTGCTATGGCACTCTGCTTCTTGCTTGACCAGTTGATTGGTCCTTCTACAAGAATGAACAAGTATCTTGATGTATACTTTTGATATGTTTTGTCACCTACCCAATCACTGTCAGTAAACCCAATCAAATCAGGATCAGATTTTGCTTTGTAGAAGATCCCATGAGTTCTTATTCCTTGAACAAAGTTTAGGATCCTTTTGGCTTCCCTCCAGTGGATCTCATGAGGCTGATCCATGTGTCTCGAAGCCACACTAACTGCATAATATGAATCAGGTTGAGTGTGTGTAAGATAAAGCAAACACCCAATCAGCTTCCTATACAGTGTATTATTTACCATAGGAGAAGAACTTGCTTCTTCAAGCTTAACTCCTGAAAGGAAGGGAATCTTGCTTGGATTGAAATATTTCATGTTGAACTTGATGAGAAAATTTGAATCATACTTGGACTGATTTACTTTGATTCCATGTTGGGATTTGT
>LPNX010781504.1:0-11572 GCA_001517045.1 Pseudotsuga menziesii | reverse complement strand
AGACTGAAGGCTCTCTGAAGTCCGAACAAGTTATCCCTGTCCGGTTCACCAGGCTCACTTGATAGAAAACCACTAAGTACAACTTAGGTGGTAACAGGATTCAACAATTTTGAAACCCAAGAATTGGCTCAACAATCCCAAATTTGTCATAGAAAATGCATGGTTCATTGCATTCTTCAAGGAGGCAATCTCTTTCTTTGAACTTCCTGTAACTAGTAGGTCATCCACATACAATACAATAATCATCAAAGAACCATGAATCATATTCAAATAGACATTAGGATCATACTTGCATTGAACAAAACTCAGTGATAGCAAAAATCCATCAATCTTGGCATACCAAGCCCTGGGGGCTTGCTTAAGCCCATACAATGATTTCTTTAACTTGCACACTAGATATGTATTAGAAACAAACCCTTCAGGTTTATGCATGTAAATATCCTAAGTGAGATCTCCATTTAGGAAAGCACACTTCACATCCATGTGATGCACTTCCCACTACTTCGAAGCTGCAATGGCTAGAGCTATCCTTATGGAGTCCATCTTTGCCACTGGTGCAAAGGCTTCATTGTAGTAAATACCATGTACTTTTGAGTATCCCTTGGCTACCAATATTTCCTTATTTTCAAAGGTGAACCATCAGCAGTAAACTTGGTGTTGAAAACCCACTTACATTGAACTAGCTTCCTCCTTGGGGGAAGATCAACCAGTTCCCAAGTGTTTTTCTTCTGGAGTGAGATGAATTATTCTTTCATGGATGTTTGACATGTTGGATCATGTGCTGCATATTCATATTTCTATGTATCTTATTCAACCATCAGATAGCACTTCTCAGCAAATAGAGGATCTTTCTCACAAAGGGCACTCTCAAATTGAGATCTAGTCCTCCTAGTGTCATTAGGATTTTCGGCTAGTTCCCCAGCTGCATGAATGGTCTTTGCTTCCCATTTTGGTCTTTTAGGACTGTTAGGATCTGCAATCAAATCATCATTATTAGAAATATCATACTTAGAAAAATCATTAGTCTCTTCACTTACAATCAATGGTTCTGGTGGTGAAGAGGACTCTCCAACTTCAACTACTGTTAAAGGCTCTTCTTGGAACTGAACACTTCTTTCAATGAAAGATTTGTTAGTGCTCAACTTGATAAACTTGTACCCTTTTGAATATTTTTAATACCCAACAAATAGGCACTCTTGTCTTTGGGGTTGCAAAGCCTTCCTCTTTTCAGTTGGAATTCTAGCCCAAGCCTTTGAGCCAAAAATACTGAAATAGGTCACATCTGGCTTGTGCCAACTCCAATATTTGAAAGGATTCATATCATCAACATTCTTATGAGGAACCCTATTCTAGATGTAGGATGCACATTTTATAGCTTCAGCCCAAAAATTTGGTGGCAAATTCTTAGCCTCCATCATGCAGGTTGCCATCTCCTTCAGTGATCTGTTCTTTCTCTTAGCAACACCATTTTGTTGTGGCATGTAAGGGATTGAATGATGCATTTGAATACCCACATATTTTCAATACTGAATGAACTCAGAATTTACATACTCACCACCACTGTCATATCCGAGGATCTTGAGTTTCCTCCCAAACTGGTTTTCAACCAAGGCTCTAAAGACTTTGAAGAGGTCAAAAACTTTAGACTTATGCTTTAGGAAGTGAACCCAACAATACCTGGAAAAGTAATCTATGAAGGTAATTGCATATTTGTCTTGATTCATGGACATATGAGGGAATGGACCAGCAATGTCAATGTGGATCAACTCAAGAGGTGCATAGGTTCTCTCATGACTAGCCTTCTCATACTTGTGCTCTGGGTGTTTTCCTAGGATACAACCTTGACAGACTCCCTTAGAAAACTTGATCTTTGGTAACCCTATGAACATATATTTTTCACTCAAATAAGAAAGTTAATTGTACTTAAGATGTCCAAATATTTCATTCCAAATCTTGCTTGCTTCATTAGCATGAATCAGAAGAGAAGAGGGATTTGAGTAGGGTAGAAAATGGGAAAACTTGTATACCTTCGAAGTGTGATCAACAACACCTTTTTCTATGAATTTACCATTCGAAATCTCGGTGATTTCAACATCATCGGGGGAGAATATGAACTTCTTTGGAGACCTAGTATGATCCATATGATACAGTGACAAGATATTAAAGGCAAGACCTGGAACATACAACACATTATTGAAACTACCATGGTCAAGATCAATCCTACCCTTCCATAAACTGTCAGTGAGAGAGTCATATCCCAAAAATATTGGTGGACTTTTCAACATGTCAAGAAAGGAGAATTTCTCCTTTGTCAAAACCATATGTCTAGAAGCTCTAGAATCTATGATGAAGCTAGGTGAGCTTGATTTGCCAGCAACCAAGGCATGTACTCTCTCTCTGTGTCTTCTGAATTTGATCCTCCTTCCTTATTCTTTGAGCAATTAGGAAGGGAGATGTTATTCTTCTCAAGGAATTGGGTCAACATGTCAATTTGCTTCTTCATATAAGAGCTCTAAGGATGATAGCCCTTACTGCAGTATGCGCACTTGCTCATTTCTCCTTTATTCTTCTTCTTTTGGGAGTTTTTCTTAGAACCTCGGGGCTCCTCTTCAGACTTAGACTTGTCTCTCTTTTGCTCAGGTGGATTTTTATATTTTTCTTTCTTTTTGAATCCACCCTTGAATCTCCAGCAACCAAATCTTGGTCTTTGGAAGGTTTGATGGTGGCCATCATCACCAACTTGTCTTACTCCTTTGTGAGGGATTCCATGAACTCTGAAATCTTAGGAATCTTCCAAGATCGAGCTGTCAACTTGGTGGCATGGAAGGTCTAAACAAACACTAAATATTCATGACCAATCTTCGAGAGTATGGCCAATACTAGTTGTTCTTCCTTCATTTTGATCCCACATTATTTTAGATGCAAAACAAGGGCCTTAAACTTGGAAAAGTAGAGTTGCAATGATTCGAAGCTACTGGGACTCAAGGAGATCAACTCATTATCGATTTGATGTCCTCTCATCTCATCTGTCTTTCTAGAAATAAATTCAAGCTTCTCCCACACTTCATTAGGTTATTTCAATCCATCAAGATGGAAGAGGAGGTCTCTTGAAATGCTCAGACACAAAAGACCATAGGCCTCATCCCTCATGTTGTGCCATTTAATTTTCTTTGTAGCTGCATTGGGCTCTGCCTCAGTTTCCATAGTCACCCTGTAGAGACATTTATCTCTCAACAATATCTCCATCTCATCTTTCCACTCAAATAAATTGAATGGAGTCAAGATGATCTTCTGATATTGGTCCATAGCTGAGTAGCTGTGCTCTCCAGTCAGCAGAATGCGCTCCCAGTCAATGATGTCAAACTTGAAATAACAATTTGGAAGGAGAAAAATTGATCTACAAAGGCTCTGATACCATGTGGAAATTGAACCCAAGAGATAGAACAACTACACTCACAAAATTGCTAATCAAACATGCAAAATTAACACCAAAGGAGACTGAAATTGGAGCATAACACTAATCTGTATTGAGTAAGTATACAATAGTCAACCTTGTGAAGTAATAGGCTTCTGTAATATATAAATACATGATAGGTTCGAATGCATAAGGATGCCATTCGAAATAGTAAAAAAGCAGGCTTACCAAATCTAGTTAAATCCCCCATAGGTGCATAAAGCAGTTTCCATATCTACGAAGATGCTCACGAATTTGCTAAACCAAGTGGGAAAGATAAATAGGGATGGAAAGAAAACTCATACATTCTTTTATTTGGAGAAAATGGGGGAGTATGATATGGGAAAAAAACAAGGAAGTTACACCTAGACTAGCTTTTCCTTTTGCCTTAAATCAACTATAAAGCAAGGTAGATTTTCAGAAAAAGTAGATATGCGCTTTAGAGAATCTGGAATAAATTATACATGCTAAAATTGGTTTCCAGGATGTTTCCCAAGTGCTCCATGACTCAGTTTTAGCAATTGTTGACTTATAGGACATGTAGAAAGCAACTAGCATAGAATGGAATCTAGGAATCTAGGTAATAAGACACATAATTAAATTAATGTCTAATGTAGGTAACTATGGGTTTATTATTCTAACAGATTACTTTCACAAGAATTATCTATCCATGCTTGTATCTGGCTTAGGTATACACTCCCATCGTCATATATTTGTTATGTGAAAATTTTCACATTGTATTGGTTGGTTGATTCTAAACTTGGGAAACCACTTGAAAAGGAGAACCTTGGAACTTTTTTTGGGGAGTATTTAAGGGTCAACTGCAATATATCCTTGTTCCTGTTCAAAAATTCTTTTAGACACACAAACACATTGTTTAACTTGCTAATAATCATGTTAGTATCACCAATAATCTTTAAAATTTTGAAATGGTTAGCTGCAACATTTAAACCTTTGAGTTTTAAGTGAAAGGATAAATGAAAAGTACCACTGTGAGGAAAAGTAAATGCTACACCTATCCACATACTTTCCTTTTTTCTGTTGAGATGCATCATTGAAAACTTACCAGTACTGGGTAGAAAAGGTTTCCCATCTTTTGTAATACTTCCTGAGATATAGGGAATGATAATCATGGCCCATCCTAGGATAAGGAAAACCCATCATCTCAATACTCATAAAGGAACTCTATGTATGACACCCTACACCATCCTTGGTGTTTGGAAGGCCTGACTGAACTGAGCCCAAATAAATCTCATCGGATATGTGGCTTACAAATTTTTCCACTACTTTATCGTAATGGAACAAATGCATATGGTGATCATCTATAATAGCAACATGATCCACATCCTAAGGCGCTTCATCACCAAATGTAATTGTAAAGGATTAATCCAATCTTCATCATCGGTACAATGAGGAGAATCAACACTTATATATTCATCACTCAATATTTCATTGGTTACGTCTCCTATAGCCTTCATTAAGGGGATTAAGACATCTTCATATTCTTTCAAATATTCATAATAGTTAGACTTGGACCGATCTGCACTAACTTATTCCTCTTTCATGAATGGCATGAATGGTTCATTGGCTTATTTTTAGAATTATGTTAATTTGGAGGGATCCGAAACAATACTGTTTGGTCTTGAAGAAAAATATATTGGTAGACCCATGAACTTCCAATAATCATCATCTCTAAGTATACTCTTATTTTCCTCCAAGAGGCATGAGATATCATAAGATACTATGACATGATAGTAAGGAGAACTCACCATTTAATTGTTTTCTTCAATGTATTTAACTAGGGCTTCTTGGTCTTCATTTACTGCAACATCATCATATTCATTTTATGAAGAACCTTCGTCTTCAACCATAAGATCTAGAATGTTATCAACCAGATATTGAACAATAGTTTCCTAAAGCTGAGTATTCTGAGGCCTGACCATCATCATGAACTTATTTAGAAAATACCACTTCATGGTATTTTGGGACCTCTTCAACAAGACCCACATGTTCTTCTTTCTTGAATAATATATTTGCATAGTTAACATGAGGGATCCACCTCTTGTGTTTTTTCGAGCACCAGTAAAAGAAAGATACCTCTATCAATTCTACAAAAGAGGATATCTTGTCTTTCCCTAGTCTCACAAACCAAGCATGAGTCTTTCCTTCTAGGTGAAGGTAAAATAACTTCATGTATACATATTCTTCCCGGAATACCCTCTTTTGGAGAAAATATCATAAATTTGTCGACAAGGTCCTCGGTATCATTATTATAATCATGAAAAATCTCTCCAGAATGTGTTTGGTATCTCATATGAATTCCTTGGAATGTTTGATAACTTAAGAGGAGAAAAACACCTTTTCATTTTTGTAGCAGCCGAATGATCAGTGTCTTCAAACTCTAATGCATCTTCTTTGATTTCCTCATCTGTATCTTGATCATGGATTTATTCATGGATATTTACTTGTATTCCATATATCAAGTCCGTCCTCACATATTCATCCATATTAGTGTCCCATTCTTTGTTGAATGCTTTGATCAAAATTCCAAGTGAGGAGAACATATTTGGAGGGAGATATTCATGCCATTCTTTAGCATCCTGATTATTCCTCAAATTAAGGGATAACACAAATAACTTCATTGCAACATCCACATGTATTATATTATATTTCATAAGAAATCCTCTGAACATCAAGAGATGCATTGAAGTTGTATACTCGTATTCTCAAAACATTAAAAGGGGAAATTTCCTGTATTTTTTAACATCAAACTGATGTGAATATCCCAAAATACAATAGAAATCCAATGCATTAAACCAAGTATGGTACATCTATACTTCATCAAAGGATTCCATATCATCTTCTGAGGTTTCTTCGAATTGCTCTATTTTTTTATTTTTTCTTCATTGGGAGTCGCCAGGAGAGACTTGTCAAGTTAGATTGAAACAAATCTCACCAAAGTACTAAACAAGAATGTACTTAGATGTAAGGAAGAATTTGGATGTATATAAAAAAATAATGGATTCAACCTGGGAATCCTTCTTTAATTGGATTCGCTAGGTAAGATCTGCAAGATTAGTCCTCAACAAATATATCTTCAAAATGATAAACAAATATTTACCTCTATTTTCTTATAGAATGTTGTTATTGGAAGGGAGACAGAAAACATGACTTGAGCATCACACCCTAAGTGTCCTAAAATAGTCTAGAAGTGTCCCCGACAATGGCACCAAATAATATTGCCGCTCAAACTAGAAATCCTTTTAAAATAGACTATCCATGGCCAAGTGCTATTGCGGGTAAACATGTACAAGGAGGTAATACCCAATTTCATCTAGGTCTATGTCCTTAAATTCTTCAGGTAACTCCTAAACCCAGGGAAGATCCATAAATGATACCCGCAAAAATCACAAATTTAAATACCTTTACACAACCTTGTAACTAGATCAATGCCTATATCGAGTCAAGAATGAGTAATATAAACACATAAATTACAATAAAGGAGTTAATTTAGTTTATCAATTAATATCATGAATTCTTCATGAATCCCCATGAAACGAATTCACACCTCCTAAGGAAATACCCTAGAAAGGTGCACTCTGAAGGGGAGAGGGATAAGTGGCATAGGGAATACCTTTGTGCCTAATTAGAGTTGCAAAATACCCCACATAAACCCTAATTCAACAAATTCACGCTTCCCAATGCATTGGGGAGGAATGGGACACCCTTCAAGATATGTGGATAAGTCAACTAGGGTGAAATTGATGGTTCGACGAGAAGTTTAAAGTTGCAAATATTTTTAGGTTTCTGAATTTATTTGAATTTTTAAGGGTTATTTTGAAAATATATGTTTTTTAGGTTTTGCACCAAGGTAAAAGAGGACACCCATAGAGATCTGTGGATAAATCCATAAGGGATAATTTGTAGGGTGGACAAGAATTACAAACTCATGGCTATTTTTGGAGTTACGATTTTTCTTATTTTTAGGGATTTTTGAATTTTTCATATTTTTAGTTTTTTCCAATATATAAATGCATGCAAAATGAAAAGGTACAAGAGTCTAATGAAGAGATTTGAAGGGAGGGTTATATATTATATTCTCTAACCCTATGGATATGAGAGATCAAGATCAATGTGCCTCTACTTAAGATGGCTTTCGATACTTGTAGGTAGGACATAATCTAGAAACCTTTAGGGTTATGTAGCAAATCCCCAACTAGGACAAATATGGAATTCCAAGGCCCAAAATGACAATGGAGAGATCTTGTAAAGGAATGTATCCTCAATCAAGCAAACAAAATGCTAACCTAAAACCCTAATTCATCGTGAAACACCTTATGTGCTGTCAAAACCCCAAATTTTCACAAAATTTAAAATTTTTTGATGTAACATAAACTGTCTATAATCGCAGTTTGATAACTGCTAGCGGCTAACGGAAAAATGAAACAGTTAACAAAAGTAACCATTAACTTAAACACATATAAATTAATACTATTTTAATTTCGATATGTGATGTAAATACTCTGCATTCAGTTGTTTCTAGATGTACTTATGGTTTGATTTTGTCAAGTAGGTGAGAAGTTACTTTCTAACTGGGGCTTACTTAGCGATTGCTAACTTATCTAGAATCCTGGATCTTACAGGCTTGACAGGTAAATTTTGAACCAGTAAGAGTTTATTAAGGCGTTAATCCATATATACTTCTTTTAGCATTATATATTGCTAGAGTAAGTGTTTGCTTAATAGAATTCAAGAATACTACAAGGTAAAGTAATGTTTCTTTTACGTGTTTTGCAACAGTGATAGTATTTTAACTTCATGTCATTATGATCAGTATCTTTACCCTACTGATTGTCTATTATCAAAATGTCTGCTACGTTAGATAAATATTATTTTCCTCTTTATGCTAAGTTATTTCCAGTTCTTCATAGAGCTCAAGATTTAGTATATCTATACTCTTACTGAAACATGAGTTTATTGTTGTTGCTATTTATAAAATTTACAACACTGCTCATAAGTCTAGAAATATACCTAAGGCCTTTCAAGAAACAAGCCTATACAGAACTCTTAGCTTTACCTTTTATTAAGTTTCAGTAGAGGAAGTTTATCAGCTTATTATTGCATTGTATTTATAAATGATCATTTGCATAAATGTCGTCAAGTTGTGATTTCTAACTCCCAAACTTCTTTATGGCATAAGTAATGTGACGAAATTACATTATCATATTATTTATTTATAAATATTAGTGATGCTATATGTATTCTTAGATAGTTTTACTAACCTTTACTATCAAGACTAATATAGCCTTGATTGAATTCATTTGGAGCTTTGTTTACTTATGGAGACCAAATGATTACAACTTCCATGAAGTTTATCTTACTCTTAGTACTATAGACTTCATACAAAAATAAGAATTTATTCTAGAGTGTAAATACTTTTTATATACACAATGTTGATTTATAAATTAAATTATCACCTTTATTGTTTACATAAGAACTAGTTCTAACATCATTGTCTTGCTATATAATGTTTCAATAAATGATTATTATTGAAATTTATTACCTTAATATCAAGGGCATATACCCTACTATGGATCTTTCCATAGTTGTTGTTTTTCCATCGAAAGATTTCAATGTTTACATAAATCAAAGGTTAACGATACAATGTATGATTGGTTCGTTACCAACGAAGGTTCCAAGGTTATAATAAAACAAAGGTTTAACAATACTACAAAAAACCTTGTTCTTAACATGGCTTGACTTCATAATTTAGCATTGAAATGATACGTTATTGACTTTATATATTACATTGTCATTATAGTCTTTGATTAAATTATTGACAATAATTTGATTCCCGACAGTGCAGTGGAGACTATACAACTCGACCCACTATGGACTGGAATAATTTGGTGGGCACGTGGAAGGTTTACCACCATGCATTGCATAACTTAGAAGCTCACCACACAACCCTGCTTCTCATTTTTCGTTAAGGTTTTTGGTCTTTGCACTGTCTGGTTTACGGTGGCCATGAGGGCTCGCTTGTGCTCGTCTCCAACTCCGTTGTCTGTGTGTAGAGGTGTGTTGCCAATATAAAGTCACGGTTTTCAAGACTCATATATCTCCCTTGGTTTTTATTTTTCCTGTGATTCTTTGCAGTGCGTGTAGTTGGTCTCTGTCAATAGTTTTTAGTGTTTCTTTATTTCGTGGCCATTGCCTAGGCTTACTCCTGCTTTCGTCGTCAGTGTAGCATGTATCGACAGCCCGTCACCTCTGTCACTTGTAAGCACAAGGGTTTGTGTTGTTCATCGTGCTGGTTTGCTATGCTGGCTCGTTCCTCCGTTGCTCCATATTACTTCACTTCCAGGTAAGGGATTTGACTTACAAATGTTACAAATTCTAGTTACAGTTTTTAATATTAGAAAATAACAACTCTTAACTAAAATCCTTTGGGTTTTGCTTGCAGGTTTGCGGTTCGATATAGGCTTGGAAAGAATCCACCCATGCTTGGATTGCCAATGATACCTACGGGTAAGCCCCGGTTACAATGTGGCTCCTCCTTGCTTGTATAGATTAGGGGAAAAGGGTTTCGGCTGGAGAAGTAATACGACCTCGGTTCCTTCGATGTTTTTAAGTGTTTAGCTCAGTTGTTATTAAGTATTTTTTGTTATTAAGCCATTTCTTGTAGCACGGTTGCTCCGGCCGTGATGTCGTGACTTGTATTCACTGCTCTCGACTTATTGACAGGTTTTATAGCCCTATGGCTACTTAATGATATACTCTGTTTCTTAATATGTGGGGGGTTCTCCCATGTTCATGGTTTTAATGGTCCTCTGTTTTCGAATATACTGATAAATATACATTGTTTTATAGATGTTATTACAGTAATGAAGTTTTTATAAATTAGAAGTTAATTTTTCCTATCAAACCCTCGCCACGATGCTGGGTGTAATCAGCCTTAAGCTGGTGAAGTAAATTTGTTAAGTCTTAAGCCTTTCGGCCTGACAGAGTAACACACTTTGTTTAAAAGGATTCCTTTTAACTTCGAGCTCTATCTCCATTATAAGAAGGTTTATAAACTTGTAAATATTATGACTCTGTGTAATTTGAGTCTTCCCTTTTCGGCTGTTAACAATGGTAATTATTGTTTTAATATTTTCTTGTAAATAAATAAAGATAAAATAAGACTGTAATTTCAGTAATAAGGTAATTTTTTTTAATGTTTAAGCTTTTCAGTTAGGCTTAAATCCTAGGGTTACTGTAAAAGAACCCTTAGATAAATATATTCTTAAAATTTATCAATGTATTGATTGCTATCTACCTATTTTACATTGTTACAATAGTGTTGAAATTGTTTATCCTGTTTAAGTATTTTCTTTTCTTTTAAAATAAAAGAGTTATACAAATACTGTATATTCTTAGCTTATTTATATTTACTGTTTACTCTTAAGTTCTTATTTGTTTACTGCTATGTTAATTAGTAAGGATTCAGAGTTATGTAATAATTAAAACAATTATCTCTTTATTTATAATAGTTAAATAAATTAGTGAGGGTTTCAACCCTAAAGTTTTACCTTTACAGGTATAAGCCTGTCTGATAATTATAAGATAGTTCCTTCATAGTAAATATTTAGTTTTATACTAGTTATTAGTTATATTTTCATTGCTTCTATTTTGCTAAACTGTTAAGTGAAATTTACTCAGATTTCTTGAAAAGATAATGCATAGACTCTATAACTCAATTTACTCTTTATAATTTAGGGCTGATGCACAATCATGGACTCCTTTAAGGACACTTTAGATGCCACATAATACTAGAATAAACAAAAAACTCTGATTTTAGGTGACAATTAGGGGTACTTCCCTAACTTATTTGAAGATGAAGAAAAAAAAGAAAAGATAGGTAATTGAATCAGCTTTCATAATATATAGGGTTTATGCAGAGAAAGTGTGTGCAAATGATTATAAAATTAGTTTCCGTGAAAGTGGGTTTTCAAATTTTCAGCACATCTTAACATATGTGTTTGTGTGGGTGCAGCAATATATGAGGTAAATGATGTCCATTTGAGATAAAATCTTGCAGACATATAAAGGACATATGGGCCTAGTGCAACACTATTT
>LPNX010781485.1:490271-624601 GCA_001517045.1 Pseudotsuga menziesii | reverse complement strand
AGCAAAGCAACTGAAACACTGAGACGTATGCAATCGCTTGTTACGATCCATGCTAAATTTCGTGCTCGTAGTCTTTAGAATGTGTGAAGGAGATCAAGTGTAAGAAATTCCATTTCCTTTCATGATAGTAGAATCCATTTTTGGCCAATATATCCCAAGATTTGTAAGGCAAAGCATACACCACAAATGAATATGTATACTCTGTAGCTGTATCCTATATGGTACAGGAAAATGTTCTATTCATTGCACCAAATATGGAAAATCCCAATTTGCTAATATATAAAACATGGAAACTGAGTGCTGACAGGCAAACCACCCTGTCAAATACCATTTGTCTTATGACCTATCTCTGTAACAGATGCTACATGTGCTACAGGGATATGTGATGCCAGTTTGTTATATGCCAAGCCTCTGGATCCGTGTTGTGTCAAGCATCTTTTCTGTTCACCCATCCTTTTCAGAGTTTGATTATTGGTTGCTTTAAGGGATGATGATTTGGACAGCGCCCTGCAACACCTACACTGTTATGACTGATATTGATACATTATAAAAAGAAATGTTGCAATCATAGATGCCTAAGTATGGAGTTGCCCTTATTTGAAAATATACTAATAAGTATGGAGTTACCCTTATTTGAAAATATGCTTACAATGAGTTTATCAGGAACTCAGGAACTACCCATGACAAGTATCATTGGTTTTCATGTTAAAATTTTTTTGTCTATATATCGAAGGGAGAGACTACTCCGTTTAAAGATGAAAAACCAATATATCAGAAAAGCAGAGTATGGTCCTGGAAAATGAGGTCATGAGTGTATTTGGTGAATTTTTTTTCATAGGAAATCAAAATAGTGCTTAATGACTAATGTTCTTCAAGCAGCATGCAAGATCGTCTGCACTTACTCTGTATATAAAATTTTGGAGTAACTAAGCACAGATAAGTCCTGTGACTGATTTCATGGTTATAGACTGTCATCAACCTTCAGTCTTCTTAAAAAAACTCCATTACACTAGTTACAATAATTCCAACAAATGGATTTTAACATAATATTCATCTATGGTGTTGGTGGATTTTAACAAAATATTCATCTATGGTGTGGACGAAATTAGGGAAAATTCAATAATGATTTAGCTGGTGAACAATTTGTATTTCCTAAACTTCATTGGGCTGTCTCCAACAGTGTGGGTTTCTGGTAGGCTTGGAGTGTTTGTATATTCTCATAAAAACATATGATGTTCTCTCGATACCAGGAATACAAAAATTGCATTTTTGTTTCACTTGGCATTTAGTTTGATCCTCTTCCACCCAATTCTTGGTTCTTATGTTACCATTTTATAACGAGTTGCTGTAACAATTGTAACAGAGCTTGGCTTCCATATAAGTATATCCAGGGCAGGAGATTGTAACGGCTATTTGTTTGGTTGCGAGTGCAATCTTAAAGCATTTGTGGTTTTCTTTGTGTGGGAGTATTCAACCCATTCTAAAATAGAATGTTTCTTGGGAAATACTCCTGCTTGAAGCTACTCAAATTTACTTCCTCACAAGCCTGGCTGGCTTAAAGGATAGTGTGCAGGATGTGTAAATGATAGTCAAGAACAGCTCACGAAGCTCCCTGTTTGCCCCACTTTAAGTTTAAAAAATAATAAAAAATACCCCATTAAATGAGATATATAGAATATCTTGCAACTCGTTGAGAAGAAAGGGACATAATTACACTGAATTTAGAATCTTTCATTTAATAATTGAGATTCACATTATTTTCACAATATTTTTTTTAAAAAAAATTTCAACAAGTGTCGCTTATGCGACGCTTTTACATGTCGCTTTTCCGACGGTTTTTCTAGAGATCCGTCGCTTATGCGACGCTTTCACATGTCGCTTTTCCGACGGTTTTGCTGGAGATCCGTCACTTAAGCGACCCGTTCACATGTCGCTTTTCCGACGGTTTTTTTAGAGATCCGTCGCTTATGCGATGCTTTCACATGTCGCTTTTCCGATGTTTGTGCTAGATATCCGTCACTTAACTTTCACTACTGTCGAAAATATGCCGTCGCTTAACCGACACGTTAAATTTAACCGACGGTTGCTTAGGTGTCGCTTAAGTGACGGTTACTCAGGTGTCGGAAACCCGATGACAAGTTTCCGACGCTTAACAAAAAATCAAAGTGTCGTACATGCGACAGGGAAGTGTCGAAAATCCAACATGACGGCCGTCGGATTTTTGGTCAAAATGTAGTAGTGAACACCAAAGTAAATCATGTGTAGTGGGGATTATGCCCAACATAATCAAGGTAAAAATTTTGGGATATTAAAGTCACAAATGTATCTAGATCGTGCTCTTGAAGAATTTTCAACACTCTTTCCTTCCATATGTTGAATTTGGAAGTACCTTCAACGAGGTCTTCCAGTCGAATGGAGATCGATGTGATGGCTCCAAGATTTTTCTCAATTATTTAAGATCGTGTAGGATTTAGATTTCTCTGTAAAACTAATCGCTTGCATGTCCTATTCTACAATACCATGTCAATGTTTGAGAAACAATGGAGATTATTTAACTTTAAAGATTTTATCGATCAATTACTGAACATATGAATCTCATTAAAAAATAAACAACACAAATCATTCATCCATATGTGACAAGACATACCCTAGGAAAACCCTCCAAATACAAAGGATGAAAAATTCAACAATTCTTTGATTATGACAGATAGATTTGTAGAGAATGGTTTACAATGCAATAAGCAGATTGCTCAATAAGAGAGAACAACCCAGCAATAGAGAAGAGAGATACACTAAAACAATTTTAATGAACTTGGAAAGTTCCTGGCACTTTAATAACAATTCAAAACAACCTCCCATGCAAATAATAGTGAATGGGTTCATCAATGAATGCTCAAGGAGCATCAAAATTGTGAACTGACTAGAGGAGCCTCAAAACCGGTGCATTGGATTCTCTCCATACAAACATTAGCACCTTTCCTACACTAGTGCCAAGTCAAGTCCTTGGATTCTTCATCATGCACAAGACATGCACCATACCTTCCAAGATTATCTTTAACTTAATGTTAACCAACTTTAAACTGAACTCAATCCTTAACTAAATGCATGACCACAAAGTTAGGAGGATAACTTCAGTGTCATGGTGTTTCAACTTTAGTGTCATCCATATTGAAAAATACGCCATTTACTATTATTAATTTTTTCATGGATATCTTTACTTAACTGATACATGCTTATTAGAAATGAGTCTTTAATTGAATCCTTATCAATCCAAGTTCACTGGAGGTATCCATTGGAAATTCGAATTCATTCTCTCTCAATGCTTATCTCTTTATTATTTCACATTTACTGCATGGTCCACATGGGTATACATTTAATTATCTATCATACAATATCATACTCAAAAGAATTGTCACATACTTATGATCATATCATATTACCCCCAACCATATAGTCATATGCTAAAGTAAATCACTCTAGAGGTAGCTAATATCTAAAGAAGACTTATAGCAATCAATGACCATGGTTAGTAATACATCATATTGTATCACCACTTTAATACATAAAGCATTATACCTCAACCTAGAGGTCCACCTCAATGAGTATCCATTGTCTCAATGACTACATGAGGATCATGACTTGATACAACACAAGTATAGACTTGATACAATACAAGTCTACATTCTATGATAGAATGTAAGACTACAGTCTTTGATACAACACAAGATTACACAATATAGGCATCACCACCTCAACACATGAGGATATATATAGGGATTGATACAACACAAGTCCGAAGAATGACTCTTGATTTTGTACATTTAACACCCTCTTGTCACCAATGTGTCTAAATTCGCATTGAGTTGAAAAAATGCTTTCTTGTTTCTTCCTTTAATATTGCTTTATCTTTAGATTCTTCACCTTAATGCTCCCACTAATTGCAACATTAATATTATCCCAAGAATTAAGTAAATTGTAAATAAAACAAATACATAACCCATTATCGTTCACCTCATGTACTATGGGCTTCAACATATTTACAAGAGTATTGAAAGAATTTTGGTGATCAATCATGCTCTCAGCGCCCTTCATCTTGAGACAATATAAATTATTTTTACCTTATATTTATAAGGTTTATACCTCATGTACTATGGGCTTCAACATATTTACAAGAGTATTGAAAGAATTTTGGTGACCAATCATGCTCTCAACGCCGTTCATCTTGAGAGAATATAAATTATTTTTACCTTATATTTATAAGGTTTATAAGAGACTTGGATTTGTAAAGTGCCCCAAACTTATCTTAATGTTTTTTTATATACTTTCCCTTGACACATTTATTTATTTTGAAAATTTCTGGAAAAAAAAGAACTTTTTTTTAGGAAATATATTAGGTACTTTTGTTCATTCCTAGGATGTACAAAGGGTAAACATAATTCTTTAGGACTCACAACCAGGTTAAGAGTTAACAATTAGCTCTTCAAATAATAAAGAATATTAAAAGTGGGATTTGAATTTGGAAAGTAAAATAACAACTTTCTTCTCCGCATAACTCAAGCTACACCCATTTAATGCACATAATTTGAATAATAATTTCTAAATTTAAGTTTATAAAATAATGAACATTATTGATCAATGAAAACAAATCCCAAAATTTTTTAACGTAATATCACTTTTGACATTTCAGATAATACACTATTATGTGCGTGTTTTCCTCCACTCTTCATTTGGAAGTCGTTGCAACAATAAGATATGAAACTACTCCATGAAAATATCAAGTGGAAAAAAAACAAGAAAATCAAGCACACACTGTAACGTGCTAGTATAAGATGATCGTTATTTTTAACCATAGGAACAACAACCTCTTAAGAGTATACCCAACATCCTGCAAGCAAGATATACCAATAACTTGTGACTTAGCAGGGGTTGAGACGTCCCGAACCCCACCAGGGTGAGCCTCTATCCCAGGGGTTGCCTACCCTTCGAGCCTTGTCACAACAGGCCAATGAGCAACTCTACCCCCTGTTGTTTTTGAACCTGCGACCTCCAAGAAGATAACACATGTTCTTAACCATTAGGCCCACTCAGATGCTCTAATCGTATAAGATGATCCTTATTATGCCCATTATTAATGCATTAAAGGATGTCAATTATAATGAGTGTCATATAAATATATAATATATCTAGGTCATTTGATGGTAGGTTCATGATTATTTTATGTCTCTTGGTGGGAGCCTTAAATGTTAACAAAATTAACATGGCCTTTATTCCTTCGTTTCAGTGAAAAAGTTCATTTTCTCAAACTATTGTTTGTCCTAATTACATGTGCTAAGACCAACAACAATCTTCCATGTTTGATTTTATTGTGTTTGATTTTTTGAATATCACAATAGATTACAACATTTGAAATAACTTTTAAATTATTTAAATAAAAGAAGATAGTTAATGTGAAAATTGAAAATATATATATCAATGTCTATATTGTTATAGACACTTACAAGTGTATATACATATATTATATATATTTTCAGTTTATATATATATATATAGTTTAAAATATATACCAATGTGTATATTAACATCAATACTTGCAAGTGTGTGTGACAGAAATCATGCATAAAATTTGTGAGAATGGATCTGTGTAAGGATGTATGCCCATACTGAGAGAGGATGGAGCAATCAATTCCATGGAGGTTGGTATCAATTTGTCTAAACCTTTCCCAACATTAAACACTTTGTTACAGAGTGCATATTTCTTATTATAATTCTTAATAAATCTACCAGAACAAGATGGATAGGAAATTAGAAAACGGGGATTCATGATTTTAAGAAAATACAAATAGTATTGTCATAATTTATTAATTATTTCAAAAGTATATTCAATATACTATTATTATTATTTTGATTTAAAGTGACATATTTTTATTCAATATGAATATGATACTGAATGGCAAAGGTAGAAAGACCATATGTCCATATTGCAACCAAAGGTAGGGAAAGGTTTGTTAAGAATACCATATGTTTGTTTTCCATGTAAATTCAATGATATCAAAAGACCCCAACACCTGAATATTGGAAAATTTAAATAGGCCGATAGCATGTGGTTGGAAAATTTAAATAGGCCCATAGCATGTGGTTTAAATGCAAATCCTAGACAAATTGTGAAGATATCACAAGGATTGCAAGCACCATTTACTCAATTGTGGAAGTAGATATATACCAATAAGGAAACAACAAAAGGAATGAAAAGGATGGGAAGACAAGAACATACATTAAGGAAGATAATAAAATAGCATACAAGTTAAGTGGAACAATTTGTAGTAATTAATGTAAAATTTAAAGGTTTACCTTATATACACCATCTAGAATGGTTAAATAGGGATAACATAATTGTGAGAATGGTCATTGATATTTATAAGAAAGGGGTAGGAGGTAGCGTGGTCAAGTTGTTTAATGTCTTATTACATATTTAGGGTTCCCAACAATCAATATTTCTCTTTACAAGGTTTTGAAATTTTTTAGAAGAAGAGTTCCCATAAAGTGTTCTTGTAACACAACCCTTTCAATTGTAATATTCAATGAAATTGTTCCTGTAAAATTATCCTGTGAATTTATGTTCGCATGTTGATTCTATGATTAGTGACAAAAGTTGACATGTTTCATCAAGAGGTTGTTGATAATATATTTTGTGGGAATAAGTAATGAGAAGATAAATATCAAATATAAACTTAGTATTTTTTTAGAAAGAGGAAATTGTGTTAAAGGAAAGAAAAAGCGATGTGTTTTGATCCCCACCAAGATCGTCATCGAGAGATCTAGAGAGTGATGAGAGGCTCACTGAATGACAGAGATTACATGCCATATAAATAGTTAATGAAAAACTAAAACACACTAGGTATGAAGTTGTACTGAGCCCTTCAATATTGAAACTGACCAATATTTTGCAACTTTGCAATTTAAGGGTTTCTCCAATTTTTTCCTGTCCAATTTTTAGATGGATGAGAATTGAAAATTAGGAAACAACAAAGGCAAAATCCCAACCAAGTATTCCACACACTCCATTGTCCTTATTTATAAAAATTTAAATCACAATGAAACTTTAAAACATTTAAACTTAAGTTTAAATGTTATTGCCACATTATATTTAGCCTCTTCCATCTAGATTCTTGATGTTAAACTCCAAACACATCCACAACACACATCTTAACTTTCATTTCCTGGATAATTTATGAACCCAAATACAATTAATTCAAATCTAAATTCATACATGGATAAAATTGAACAAAAGACTTAAGCCTATAATAAAGTCAATAGTGAAATCTCATTCAATTATTAACTGAACAAGACTGTACAAAAAGATATCGATGGACTCTCGGCTTGAGATCGATGTATAAATATAGTTATTTTTATTGAAATATAAGCTCTTTATTATAAAAATTAAATTAATATAATTTTTTAAAACTTATTAATTTGTTTCAATACTAAAATAGTTGCCTTTTTTTTTAAGATATAGGTTTTTATTGATAACAGGTTGATATGATCTAATACTTGAATTCTTATTTTCTAGCATGGTTTCATTTGGGAAGAAGAATTAATTTATCATTTCCTAGTATCATATGATGGTTTCATTTTCAATACTACTCTTACTTTCATAATAGAATCTCGCTTCTTGGATTTGAAGATGGGAATTTTATTCCTCCTTGTATTCCAAGTCATCGAGATATTGTGCAAGCCTTAAAATTCTACTCTGTGACCCTATATTCTTTTACATTTTAATCCTCCAAAACCATGTTTTGCAAAGCCATGTATGGTTTATTGTATGCAACAATTATCACTTGCTCAATGGGATGTGTGTTATAATGTAAGGTGGTTGCGCTACTAGCCATGGATTAGTGATTTCATCAACTATGGCTAGTTCGAGAGTTTTGAGTCTTGGAGCATAATTGAATGAGGTACATCAATATATTAATGTAGGAGAATGGGACAACAATATTTCCAAACTCTTAGAAGAGAGTATGTGGCACATGAAAGTTAGAGTTACACACTCTTTTGCTATATATCTATCTTCCAACTTTTGGTTAAAAACTTGTCCAAAAATGAAGGGATTTGAATGGGAAAAATTATCAAAATAAGCACCTAATTTGGTAGCTTTTTTCGTGATTAAATTTCATGGAGAATTTTTATTATATTGACAAATTTGATCCATAAAAGTGAGGAGTATTTATCTTTCCACTTTTTTCCACGAGGTTATAACCAATAATCACCTACGACGCATGATGCAACCCTAAGAGCCAAGCATTAATTAACAATCACCTCTAGTAAGTTGGTATCCTTGTAGCAAATAAAGCATTAATTGACAATCTATTGTGGTAAGTTAGTATTGTTAAAGTATTGTAACTTCGGAATATATTTCAAATGTATTGGTTGTGTTCCTCCTTCAGGAGATTAGTTTTGTCTTGTTAGAGTCATTGAAAGAATCATTGTAAGCCTATGAATGTAAGTCAAGTCAATAGTACCTAAGTGTCAATATAATAAATGTTATTTTTTGTGTCTTTCTAGACAAGTCAACCCACACAGTTAGACAAGTCGGCCTTGTTAGGTTAGAGGTCAAGTCAGTTGAAGAATATAAGTAGGGAGGAACTCCCCTTCATTTGTACTTACTCACTTAATTTGTTTTGAAAGAGAGAGAAATATTAGTGCGCCATAAAGAAGATAGAAGCAATTGTCTGGGTTTTACACTGCTCTGGTTGAGTTCTATACTGATGAAGTTTTGTGGGGTTTTCTCCCTTGTGTTTTCTGTGAGGAAAATATTTGTATTGTGTTGTTCATATGTTTCTCTGCCTATTTTTCTTTCAGTGATCTACTAGTAACACTTTGTTTTAAGATATCATCTAAGCATATTAAGAAAATTCAACATGGTATCAAAGACAGCCTGAAAGGAAGCACTGCATAGTTAGGGTTTTGTTACTCTGAAAAAATCCCTCAATAGATCAACCAGAAAAGAGGGCTCTCTCAATTTTCCCCCGAAGAGTGCATATTTCAGTGAAGACAGAACTAAATTCCAAGAAATTTCAGTTTTGGACCAGTTATTATTGTCAGGACAAATTAGGGCTTCCGTTTTCTCGTGTCTCCATCATCAATCTTAGAAAAAGGAAGATACAGTCTACCTAGACCTAGGGAGGCACATATTCTCCATCACTCAGCTTTAGTAGTGATCCCAATAGAAAAATTAGGGTTTCTGCATTAGTCAGGAGTGGTTTTCTTCAAGTAAGTATTATTCCTCTTTATTACATTTAAATTTCTCAGTCTTTTAAAGTTGACAAATAATATAACCAAGCTAGATGAAAATATTGAAGGTGTTCAAAAATTCAGAGCATGGAAGTATAGTATCATGCTCATCCTACAAGAGAATGACCTAGATAAATTTGTAGAGGAAGTGAAAGAACCAGAAGAAGCTGAAGCCAAGTCCAAGTATAAGAAGGATATGATCATAGCTAAAAGGATCATAGATGAATCCATCAAAGATAACTTCATTCCTCAAGCATCCTCAAGGGAGACTCCAAAAGCAATGTTTGATGCTCTATCTGGTCTATTTGAAGGAAGAAACATTAATAGGAAAATGACCCTAAGGAATCAACTCAAAAGTGTAAGAGCTCAAAATTCAGAGACCATGTAGTCTTACTTTACAAGATTAGTGAAAATAAAGGATCAGTTAGAATCCATTGATGATATGGTTGAAGAAACATATATTGTAATGAGAACCTTATATGGTTTTCCAAGAGATTGGGAAGCCTTTATCTGGGGAATATGTTCAAGAAGGAAACTAACCAAATTTTCGAATCTATAGGAAGAATGTGTTCAAGAAGAAGAAAGGATATAAGCTAGAGAATAAAATCTAAATGACAATGACGATCAAGCCTTGACATCTCATACCAAAGGAAAAAGGAAGAGTCATGACCATCCTCATAAGACTTAATGGTTTAAGAGGCCGAAGGGAGATTTCTCAAATTTTGAATGCTTCACTTGCCACAAGTTGGGACACATTGCCATCAACTATCCCATGAAAACAGAGAGAATGAAAAAGATGAGAATATTCCAGGCCCATTCTGCTGAAGATAGTGATCGAGAAGTAGAAGAAGAAGCAAAGAAGGATGAAGACTCTAGTGAAGAATATCTATTAATCTATACTCTAACATGATCAGTCTCACCAAGAAATGACACCTGGTTAGTTGATAGTGGTGCCTCCAACAACATGATAGGTTACAAGGACTCTCTCTCATACCTTGTACAAAATGAATCTCCACACAAATTAATGCTTGGAGATGATTCTGAATACCCCATTAAAGGAATAGGATAAGCATCCTATAAGTTGGATTCTGGAAATCCTATGATTATGAAAGATGCCATGTATGTCCTGAGACTAAAGAAGAATCTTCTTTCTATATCAGCCTTAGACAATAAAGGATTTATATTTGATTTTGTGGATGGAAAAGTCCTCATGTGGACAAAATTTAAGACCATAGATGATGCAGTAGAAATTGGAGTTGAAGAAGGAGGACTCTACAAATTGAAGGGACATGCAGATTCAACATTAAAAACTAGTACCATAAATGCATGTTAGCTATGGCACAGAAGGATTTCTCATATTCACTACAAATCTCTACCAATTGTAAGCAAGGTTGTGACTGGTCTACCAGAAATTCAGATAGAACTTGAAGGAGTATGCAAAGGATGTGCACAAGGAAAGAATAATAAGAATAATTATCCAAAGAGTGGCAGTAAAGCAAAAGGAATCTTAGATATTATTCACTCATACATATGTGTACCAATGAAAAGAACTTCATTAAGAGGGTATGTCAACTATGCTTATTTTATTGATGACTACTCCCCAAGACTTGGATATACTTCTTGTAAAAGAAGGATGAAGTGTTTGAAATGTTTAAGGAATTTAAGGTCCTAGTAGAAAACCTCTATGAAAGGAAAATAAATATTCCGAGGCCAAATAATGCAAGAGAGTTCACATCAAATTAATTCAATGATTACTGCAAGGAATATGGGATTATGAGGGAGCTCACCATTCCCTATAATCCATAAAAAATGGGGTGGCGGAAAGAAAAAATAGATCTATCATGGAAGCTATTAAAGCTATGATACATGATCAAGATCTACCAATGCACCTGTGGCTAGAAGCAGCCATAACAATAGTATATGTATAGAATAGAATATCCCACAGTGCCCTTTTGAACAAAACTCTAGAATAAAAGTTTTTCGGAGAAAATCCTGAAGTAAGTCACCTAACGATATTTGGTTGTCCTGTATACATACATATTCCCAAGGAGAAAAGTGTTGAGTCACATATTTGTTCATATTTTCATCATTTATCGACATATATTTCATCTCACTTTTTCATATTATTATCCATTTATCATTCTATTTTCCATCCATTTGTTGTAACTGCCCGTAAAATATCATGTTACTTCCATTGATGCTTTAGTGGTTAAATATGATTATTTTCCTTTATTTCTAATGATTGAAGGTTATTATACATATTTTACTGATGATGGTTTATGGAGTGATTTTCCATATTAACAACAGTAACACTAATGGTTCAAGCTTCCAGCTCATGATCAAACGGCCTTAACCAAAAACGCATGCCAAACAAGAAAACCTTGACTCACGTCTTGATTTGCAGGCAAATGGAGAAGAATCCCAAAACTCTGAGACATGGGTTTTGTGCGTAACATCATCATTTACCTGAATCTCAAGGAAATCACCAAACAAAGCTACAGTTTGAGATATACATGTGGTTCTTTGAGAGGGTATTTTCAGATTTGCAGTTATAGTCGGTTTTCCAAATTAGCAAATTTGTTGAAAAAAATCAAGTTGGGGATTAGGTTTCTCATTCTCCTGAGAGAATTTTATGTAAAAATATGTAATCAATATCAGGAGAAGGGAGGAGAGAGAGAAAGAAATGTTATGCTGTAGGATTTGATCCTACTATGTTGTAATGATTTCATTATCATAATATATGCTGGCAGTTTCTTAATTATGAAGTTGTAGACCTTCGTTGTGGAGATTCAGATCTGGTCAGTGGAGGAAGGGCTCTCTTTGTTGAGCAAGTGTTGTAGTGTTGATTGTAAGTTTGTTATTGTTTAGATTTTCTTATTATTTAGTTCATGCTTTCATTCATTAGATTTATCATAGTTGTATTCTTTCATTCATTATATTTCTCATAGTTGTTTTCATGTTAATTCGTTTAATAGATCGTTGGCCAACATTGAATTTCTTTCATATTTATGTAGTTAGATCTTGATTCATAAGAATTGATTTTGTAGAAGTGTGATTAGATTTACAGTTTGGATTTATGAATAGGATTGGAGTTTTTTTTCTTTTCAAGAATGTGTGATCTAGTTTATAATGAGTTTTGATTCCATACCAATAGATCAACAGTGCTAGGTAGAGATTGTTCTTGCATAGATCTTGCACGATAGCTTTGAAATAAAATACTTCCTCGGGTTGATCATTTATGTTCTGGAAGTTGAGTTTTTTATTTAGTTAGACAATTAATATGACCAACATTTTGGTGTCATTTCCGAGGAAATTATCAATGGTGCAAAAGTACATATGACATTGTTTTATAGATGCATTGTTAAACTATGACATGTAGGTTGCATGATTACTTTTCAGTTTATTGAATTTTCTTTGAGTGTGTTTTTTCTTCTTTCTTTGCATTTATTTTTATTTCATTTTCAATTTTCAGAGCGTAAATCTTATCAATCCCCTTAGTGGTGTTGCAAGCAACACCCATTATACTAACAAGTTGACAGGAAGATTCAAAGGAGGAGACTTAATATAGCACATGAAGAATCTAAAGAAGAGATGGTAGATATGAAATATGCAGAAGTTCTTACCGTCAAATTTCCCATCAGAGATTCATGAGTGGCACCAATGAAAAGAATTCCCCCACGTGTTCTACCAAATTTTCACGGTTTGGAAAACGAAGAACCTGATGTATTTTTATTTGAATTTGAATTAATTTGTAGAGGATATGGTTATTGTGCTAATGATCAAAAGTTGAATGTGTTTCCCCTTACTCTAAAAGGAATAGCCCTTTGATGGTTCATGAGCCTCGATGGGAATTATATACAAACGTGGGAAGACATGAAACATGTATTCTTAAAAATGTACCAAGATTATTGTAGGGTCAATGAAGACATCTTCGAAATGACACAAGGAGAAGAAGAGAGTATGGAGGAATACATGGAACACTTTCAATATAACCTCCAAAGATCCAAACAAAGGAAACTGGGGAAGGAGACCTTGAAAACACTTCTACTCAAGGGAATCCAAGCTAAATATTTAGAAGTATTAAATATGATGGGAACAAGTAATTTATTTCAGTTAGCATATGATGATATTTGCAAGTTATGTAGAAGGTATTCAAGAGGAAACTTCAAGATTGGTAATAATTCTAAAAAACTTATTTTGAAATCTGCCACAAAAAAAAAGAGTTTTAGAAGTTGAAATTAGTAATTTATTTGAAAATTATAATGTTAATATCAATGGTTCACTAAATTCACAATTGGTTGTTTGTAGGTTAAGGAAAAGCATGAGGAATTTGAAGAATTAGTTTTCACTCGGTTCCAGAAGAAACATCTTGCAATGGATTGTCCTTTGTATAGTCTTACAATTTATGGCATATGTGACTTGAATCGTCCCATATATCATTGTCCCTCCTTACCAAGGATGAAAGAAACATATCAAAGAGATATAGGAGTTGCAGCCACCTCATTTCAACAGTCATGGAAATCATGGCCTACATGTATGGTTCAAAACTCTATCCCTCATTCTCCTTCCTCTCATACTCAATCCTTGAATACTCTTCCACCATGGGAGCTATTGCAGCCTCAATTTAACTCTTACCTACCTTATCCACAAGGTTGGAATGACCTATCTTATGATCACATGGACGCTCTCCCTCATCCTGCAACACAACTTGATCCTTCAATATCAACCTCACAAACCAATCCTCTACATTAGCCACATCTATTTTCTCATCAAACTCCTTGTTATCCAACACAATTTCTTGTCCAATCCACCCTCCACCCTAACCATAATAAAGTAGTACAGTATTCTTACAGTGTTGAACTGCAAAAAAAATTTACATTTCCCTCTTGTTCTACCTCACCTACACCGCTACAAAAATACTGTGCATTGTTGCAAAAAATCAATACAAGGCCTGAACATGTTTTAAATCCAAGACTTGGAAGTGAAGTTTCTTATGATCATAAACAAGTTAACAAGATCAACAAATTTGATGAAGAACGGACATTGGAACCAAAACCATCCTTCACATCATTAGATCCAAATCTCTTATGCATTGAGGAAGATCAGTTTACTAAAGATCTTCATGGTGTAACATCCATGAAAAATCAAGGGAACAAATACTATATTGAATCTTGGTTTCAATTTGTCATCGGTCTCCATCATCATTCCATACTTCACCAATTCTTGGCACCATCATTTCAAGGGAAGTTGATCTCTCATATCCTAACTTCATAAAGTTATATTTTTATGTTGGGAGTATGAGCATACTTGAGTCACTTCTTGGAAACTTGTATCTCCATTGGAAATATGCATACACTTGAACAATTTTTATATTTTCAAGTAGAATAGGGTAGGGTAGAATAATAGAATAAAACCATGCTTTTGTTTATTTTTATTTTTGAATAAGTATTCTCTCTTCTCGTGCCTCGTTGCGATATGGAAGATCATAAAGTAGAAAGATAAGGAATGGGTATGAGATGTTTTCAGGAATGCTTTGTAATTTTTTACTATTCGAACAAAATTATTAAATCATTTTTGTCTTTAATGTTCAAATTTTAATTTGTCTCTATTTGTTACAAAACAAACATACTTTCCCGAAAACAAAATTACAGTAATTAGGGCATGTAAATGAAGGATCCACAGGAAAATGAGCTAACGATTATGGAATCCATCAAGGTTTAACTTGGGCATGAATTTGTCAGCTTTTACTGTCAAATGTAATAGTGAGCTACAAAACCCAGCTGAGACTGTCAGTTGTAATAGTGAGCTGCAACACCCAACTGTAACAGTGAGATGCAACACATGACTTGACTATCCTGTAGGTGAAACTTTATGAGTGTGAGATATGTGTGTTTTGCGCATCATGGTATGTATTTATTTTTT
This sequence comes from Pseudotsuga menziesii, assembly GCA_001517045.1. NCBI lineage: Eukaryota > Viridiplantae > Streptophyta > Pinopsida > Pinales > Pinaceae > Pseudotsuga > Pseudotsuga menziesii. Next base: position 609,391 of record LPNX010781485.1, on the reverse strand, counting down.
ATTTATATATAGCACATCCATAAAAATACTCATGCTTTATTCAACATTATATCATTTTTAAGAGTTGCAGCTGCGGCTGCAACAGACTGTGTAAGTCAATCTAGGTGCTCAATGCCCAAAATTTTTGGTATGTATGTGTGTTATATTTAAATTTACATCACTAAAAACATTCACACCTATTCTGGTCACTTTTTGGGTGCCAAATTTTATTTATTGAATTTTGTGGCATTTTGGCTTGAAATTTTTACTGAAACACAATCGGGACAGTCCATTTTCGGGAGACCAAATGGATTTATTTTTAAAACCTGTTTACATACCAAGTATCCATTTTAATATAGTTTCCAAACCAATTTTAATTTTTTATATTGGGCATCACATGAAAATTTTATGGTCAAAATACTAACGGGGTATCAAGCAAGCAGCTTCGGAACAGAGCTGGGACATTCAATTTTTGGATGCCTTATTGGAAATATCCTAAAACCATGTTTCACTGGTATATTCCTCTATGAATATAGTTTAAAAATCAATTTGAATCACTCCATTCCAATATCGTATGCAAATTTTATGACCAAAATACCGACTTCCTATCACAAATCAGCATTCCTAAAATTATGTTTCATACAATGTTCATTGGCCTATTTGCCCCATAAATTATTATTGGATGCAAAACCTATTTATAATGAATATACCTACATGAATATACTTTCATCTCCAATTGAAATCACATCAATCTCTTATCAAAAGAAAAATTTAAGCCTAAAACTGTGACTGTTGATCTAGTCTAGAATTCAAAAAACACCTTTTCATGAAGTTGTTACTGAGCAATTTGGAATCTCATTACATCTAATTTTAAAAACATGTTTATAAGAGACATAGAAATATAAATTTTATTTCATTTGGATTTGGAATCACTCAAATAGAACGAGGAACGAATAATTTATGATCGAAACATTGCTAGTGAATATAATTTGTCATTGTTCTTCCACAAGTATAAATTGAATTTGCTTCGTTCATTTTTTTTTCTTGGATTTGTTTTATAAGTAATTTATTGTTGTTTTTTTCTTAAGTGTTGGGTGAAGAGACACCAATTACCTCTCTTCTTCCATCATCTCATGTTTTATTGCAGGCAAGTGCTAGGTTTTTGCAGGTCCTTGGAGAAAGAAGGTCAATGCACGCACGAGTGACTCTTGAAGAATTTTTCTCAATTTGCAATGGATTGAGCACATGAAATGGATATATTGATGTGAAAACCATACAGATACCAATGTTTTCGAAGTCAAGTCTCATTTCTACATGCCAAGAACCCTTTTTAGACACGTGTCATACCAATTGTTGCCAAAATAAACCTCTCAAGAAGCCAATTGTGATATGGTAGATTCACTCACCCTCCTCGTTTCAAACCCTAAAATTCCATGCATATCGAAGTACCATTTTCCACTGCTTATGTAGTCAACCTTAACCTTTTTATTTGTCATCACTACTACATCACAACTTCACATATACTTTTCACTTTTGAGTTTCATGTTGCTTCTATTTTTCACTATGATTCTTCACAATTATTTATTTTGTACTCGTATTGGATGATGTGGAATTCATTAAGATCCACCTTCCAGTGATCTTGTCCCATCAACTCCAACACATCATATGGGATCAAGATTAGTGTTTTATAGTTCCCTGGTATCTGCATGAATCAATGGCAGATTTCCTTTTGTAAATCATGGAGATTCATCAATGTCTCTTGATTGACAAATCTTGTAGGTGACTCGACTCTAGCACATCCATCCGTACCTTTCAAGATGCAGTAAGGTAATTTAGAGCTCATTGTCATCAAAGGTGAGTTGCTTCACATTGCTTAACGGCATACATTAATAGCCAGTAATCCAATGATTTCTCTCCATGCTTGACTTCAGCACATTCATTCGCATGGTAAGAATTGTACCTCGGTTTTGTAGCAACTAAAGATTATGTGATATAATGGTTTCAATAGTGACTTGTAGCATCATTTGTTTTAGTATTTTTTCAATTCCTTTCCATTTTCTTCTAGCAGATAGTAGTCTTAGATGCATCCAGCACAACATCATTTCAGATTAGAATCAGTCTCAAATAGTTTCAACTATTGGCTACATCTCTCTCAGCAAGAGTTTTGCATACATTGCACCAGCATTGGTGCATTCATGTCAACCAAGGCTTCCAGGGAGGTAAAACTTGAGGTAAAATAGCATGAGTTTTTTATTTATTAAATATTTAGGAATATGTCATGAAGAACTACTAAACATTATCCATTTATGTTTTCTATATAGCATTTTATGTCCATCCATTTCCATCCTTTCCCACTCAATTCTAATACTTCATCATTCACACACATCTAAATCAGGTCCTTCCCTACATCTCCTACATCCAAGCATAAGAAGATGCCTTGCTACTGCCACACAAGAATCAATAGTGATAAAAGATTATTTGTTGCGACATAAAAAAACAACAATGAGAAGAAATAAAGCAGCCGATACACATGCTAAGGAAATTGGAAAAAGATGACAAGATGGCCACAATAACCTATAGTAGAAGAAGCTATTGTGAACAAAGATTTTAAGATGAGATTACTCTAAGCCCCTAGATATGGATCATCATGGACCTCACTGTTTCCTTTTCACTCAAACATACACTAGAACATGGTATTTTGCTTCATAATTGTATGGTCATATTATTGCTTAAAGGTTGTTCTTTCCAAATTTGGGAAATTTTATGCATGTGGACACTACAAATCTTCTATGGCTACAAATTGAGGAAATGATACATGAGGGAATGCGTTGCATTCAGTTTGGGGGAGAAGGATTTTTGTGCACCAACAATGGTATACTCACATATTAATTAAATTTCTAGTTCATTATTGCATGGATAATCATTGTTCCATACTTCTTCATTTATCTTGACTTCTTTTGCACTCAACATCCACCAAAACAAGGTTTTGAAATATTTTTTTGTCAATAAAAACATGCATGCGTACTGTAGAATAAGTATGTGACTTTCTCATGTAGTGTCCATAGAAAAGAAGGACCAATTCAATCAAATTTTTGAGATGACAGATGATGGATTCCCAAAATTGGAAGATCAGTATTCAAGCATTAATGAGGTATTTACAACCAGTGGTAAAAGGTAGTCCTATAATAATCATTCTGCAGCGAATTTCATCACCAGATTCAAGGTTTGCAGATTGTTTTCCCATTAAAAATGTTCTCTTGAAGTACAAGCAGAAATTATTAGGTAGTTTGATGGTGATTGAGTTGTATACTTAAACAAGGAGTATTCTAAATTCATTAATTATCTCAAGAAGCAAATAGACCAAGAATCCAAATCCAAATTCACTGGTGAAGAGAAACAAAAAGAAAATCCATTAAATAAAGAAGACGCACATGGAAAGTGTATGATTTCATGTAATCGGAAAGAAACGACATTCACAGTATTCAAAGGATAATTGTTGTTGATGTCAAGATGTTTTCTTCATGATTGTTGGGACATGTTATTATGGTCTTTGTGCTCATAAGATCTGCAATAATGTATGAAAATGTTTATCTTTTCCAGTAGTATGAAAATTTGATGGACAGATTTCATGAGACTTAGGAAATCAGCTAAGCTAAAATGATATCTTTCATTAGTCCAAAAATTATTGCCACTCATGATTCCAAGTAGTGATATCCATATTTAAAAAGTACTCAGCAATGATTGACTTCTTATGCATTTCTTTTGAGAGTGTATTTAAGTTCAATTTCATAGTGCAGCATCAGAACATGCTATGGAATGAGTTTCGGGGAGATAGAGGTTGTTGTACAATCCATAGGATCTCAAATGTAATTAGGTTTTCAGAGGGAAATAAATCTTTTGTGATAATTTATTGACTTTCTCATGCATATTGTTCCTTATATAAAATGAATAATTTGAATGGAGCATATATCACAAACCATGCATTGGATCCTCATGAAACTTGGATAGAGAATGCATATTATCATTAAGAACAAATATAGTAATTTTAAGCTCAATCCAATGCACGGTTTTCAAGAAAATAGTCATCATCACCTACAACCAATTTGCATTTTTCTTGAAATCCGTGATGTGGGTAGCTCTGATTTTTGTGGAGATGCATTAGAATGATAAAAAAATTGCTTGCAAAATTTCAGTCAAACTAAGTTTGTATTTTGTGAAATATTGGTTCAGAAAATTTAGCTGCAAGACAACTGCAACACATTTTTATTCATGTTTGTCTACAAAAGTGCAAAATTTGAAGAGACATATATTGAAATTGGTAAATTGGATTCTCATTATTTTTGGACAGGAAGTGTATAATATCAAGATGAACAAACCTGGTAAGTTTCATCCCAATCCAATGCACGATTTTCGAGAAAATGTCCATCATCATGTACAGCCAATTTTCATTTTTCTTGAAATTTGTGATGTGGGTATATCATATTTTTGGCATGTAGGTGCATTGGAATAATAAAACCTTTCCTGCAAAATTTCAACCGAACCCAGTTTGTCGTTAGGGAGAAAATTACTTCAGAAGTTTTCTGGTCAAAAGGTTGTGACTCCGCTAAATTTAGCGCTCTTTGGTTGTGACTCCGCTAAATTTAGCACTCTTTGAGTTGTGAATCCGCTAAATGTTCAGCCAAATTCTTTGCTAAATGAGCTACAACTCTGCCATATTATCCGCTAAATGAGCTGCGACTCTGCCAAATTCTCTAATAAATGAGCTGCGACTCCGCCAAATTCTTCGTTAAATGAGCTACAACTTCTCCAAATTTTATGCTAAATCCTCTGCTAAGAAGCTGCGAATCCTCCAAATTTTATTTATACACTAGCTACGACTTCCCCAATTCTACCCATTTTTCCTATTATTGCTGCTGTGGCTTCGCCAAATTTACTTTATACACCATCTACGACTTCGCCAATTCTACGGAAATTTTCCATTTCGCAGCTGCAACTCTACTAAACTTTCCATTTCTTCTGGCTGCAACTGTGCCAATGGTAAAATGAAAACAAAAATTGAATGATTCTTTCTAGTTTGGATGCTACACAGGTTTTGGGTTGCATGAGGACATGAAACAAGTTCAGTTTGGGGAGTTGTTGGGTCACGGATTTGTCCATATTTTCATCACCTATCGACATATATTCCATCCCTCTTCTTCATATTATTATTGATTTATCATTCCATTTTCCATCCATTTTTTGTAATAGCTCGTAAAATACCATGTTACTTCCATTGATGCTTTAGTGGTTAATCATGATTGTTTCCCTTTATTTCTAATGAATTGAGGATTATTATGCATATTTTTACTGATGATGGTTTATGGAGTGATTTTTCATATTAACAGTAGCAACACTAATGGTTCAAGCTTCCAGCTCATGAGCAAATGGCCTTAACCAAAAATGCATGCCAAACAAGAACACCTTGATTCACATCTTGATTTGTGGGCAGATGGAGAAGAATCTCAAAAATACGAGACATGGGTTTTGTGTGTAATGACCTCATTTACTTGATTGTTGATGAAATCACCAAACAAAGCTACAGTTTGAGATATGCAGGTGGTTCTTTGAGAGGGTATTTTCCAGATTTGCAGTTATGGCCCATTTTCCAAATTAGCAAATTTGTTGAAACAGATCAAGTTGGGGATTCGGTTTATCATTCTCCTGAGAGAATTTTATGTACAAATATGTAATCAATATTAGGAGAAGGGAGGAGAGAGAGAAAGCAATGTTATACTGTAGGATTTGATCCAGACAATGTTGTAATGATTTCATTCTGATAATATATGTTGGTAGTTTCTTAATTCTTAAGTTGTAGAACTTCATTGTGAAGATTCAACTCTACTCAGTGGAGGAAGGGCCCTCTTCCCTGAGCAGATGCTGATAGAGTTGATTGTAAGTGTGTTATTGTCTAGATTTGATTATTATTTAGTTCATGCTTTCATTCATTAGATTTATCATAGTTGTATGATTTCATTCATTAGATTTCTCATAGTTGTTTTCCTCTTAATTCGTTTAATAAACCATTGGCAAACATAGCATTTCTTTCATATTTATGTAGTTAGATATTGCTTCATAAGAATTGATTTTGTAGAAGTGTGATTAGATTTACAGTTTGGATTTATGAATAGGATTGGGATTTGTTTTCTTTTCAAGAAGGTGTGATCTAGTTTATAATCAGTTTTGATTTCATACCAATAGATCAATAGTGCCATGTATAAATTGTGTTTGCATAGATCTTGCACAATAGATTTGAAATAAAATACTTCCTCGGGTTGATAATATGTTCTCGAAGTTCAGTAGTTTATTTAATTAGACAATTAATATGACCAACAAAAAGAATAAAGTTAGATCCTTTACGGAAGAAGGGTTTGTTCATAGGATATAGTGAGAAATCAAAAGATTATCGAATCTATATCCAGGGATATCGTCAAATTGAAATTAGCAAATATATCACATTTGATGAAGATACAGCCTTCAGGAAGTCAAAGAAAGATAAGGAAGATGAGGAGGAGCATGAAACTCCCAAAGTTGTTGAAATTCCTAAACCAGTTACGAACAAAAAAGATGTTCATGTTGAGATTATAGCCTCGAGATTCATTCTCTAGTCTTTAGAGTAATATCAAGAAAGTAGACTTTTGTAGTCTTACAAATATCCTCATATGATTGAGGTGGTAATGTTGTAAATCTTGTGAGTAATATCAAGACATTAGACTTGTGTAGTCTTACAAATATCCTCATGTGATTAAGGTGGTGATGTTGTAAATTCTTCTGAGTAATATCAAGATAGTACACTTGTGTAGTCCTACAAATATCCTCATATGATTGAGGTGGTGATGCAGTAAACTTGTGTAGTCCTACAAATATCCTCATGTTGTGAGGTGGTGTACTTTAGTATGTAAAGTAGATATATTATGTGATATATGGCTAGTCATGGTCAACATGTGCTACAAGTCTCCTTTAGGGATTAGCTAAGCCTAGAGTGATTTACTTTAGCATGTGATTATATGACTGGGGGCAATACATACGATCATAGGTTTGGAAGCGATATTATGAGTATGATATGATAAAGATGATTATTCAATGAAAACACATATGGACCATATAGAGATATTTAATATAAGCACAGAGAAAGAGAGAGAATTCAAATTGCATATGTAAACTCGAATTGATTAGATATCACTTGAGTATTAGTTATGGTAAAAAAGTTGAGTTAATTAAGGAAACAACTCATTAATTTATGCAAGTGATTGTTGGAAATAAACATTGATGGAGAAGCACTAATTCTATTCAGTTACATCCAGTTCAGTTCCGTTCTGTTTAGTTACATTCAATTCAGCTGAGTTAACAACTCAATTAGACTTAGTTAATTAATGGAAGGCACATATCTTCTTGTGGGAGATAATTATGGAGTGCAAGGTTGGCACCAGATCATAGGGGCACATGATTGATTATGGATTAGTGCTCAAAGTGTTAACAAGTTATTGATGCATGTAACTATTCTATTTTTTTTGTAAAACCTAATTTGACTTGTTATTAAAGTGTTATGCACTTGGAAAGTTAGATACTGTGTTCCATTCTATCTCCACTCTCTCATGCTCTCGGTAAAATCAATCTGCTATTATGTTGTAATCATTATTTGCTACTTATCAATCATACTCTAAGATTGTTTGCTGGGTTTTCCTAGGGTATATCGTGTGTTCTATGGTTTTAATTGTATTTTTGAATTATGGATGTGCTTTATATGCACTGTTATTATGGATTAAATTTTTAAAGTTCAATTATAGTCATTTTTTGCTCAATCACTAACATGGTATCAGAGCAAGGGCGTGCACGAGCTTAGTTTGCACAAGCAACTAAATCCTACGTGATCTTGAGAAGTACTGAACAAATAGCTTGGGGCCATGGCATCGATATCCATCCATCCAAAAGACCAATTTGAAGACACTTCCAAGTTGAAGGCAAGAGTGTGAATCATTCCTGAGGAGAATGATCTAGATGTTTAGTTGAACTCGGTGAGTGAGGACTCTTTATGCAGGGTGAATTAAAGAGTAAGTCAACATGCACTATTTTTGTCACTTTTTAGGAGACATATTTTGTGGAGACATTTTGATCAATCTAGGAGGAATTAGACAAAACAATTGAAAACCCACTTCATGATAAATTTTCAAAAATCAGCAACTAGTTGAGAGATACAATCAAGTATTTGAAGATAAATTTCTCAGATTTCGTGTTATGGACATTTTCCCAAAGTGGACCAATTGATGGAACAACCCCAAGAGATGTAAGTTGGATATTATCATTATTCAATAAATATTATGTATAATGACAGCCTCATAGAGTTGATGTCTCTTCCAAAGAAGATGATGATCGTTGGAAGAATTTTTCTTTGAAAGAAAAACATTCGCTTCAGGTTGCATGGGATCCAGTTTCTCCATGCAAATATTTTCTACCTCCTGCATGCACTCAAATTTACAAAGAGACCAAGACTAAGGGACTACAATAATCTCCACAAGGAAACAAATATCAAGTGGGAGCATGCAAAAAAATAAAAAGATAAGTTCCCCAATTTTTTAATTATATGCTTTTGAATTTTTTCATTTCAGTCATATAGATGATACATGATTGTTCATAAGATATGAATATAGAGCATGCATGATTATTTTATAAAATATGAATATAGAGCATGCATGATTATGAATATGAAGGATGCATTATTGTTTCATAAAGATATGAATCTAGAGTTGCATGCTTGTTTCATAAATATAGAGTTACATGTTTGATTCATGAGATATGATAGCGGACATGACTGATGAATGTTGGGCTACATGATTATTTAATTATCATATGCTTTTATAAAATCGGATTTTTTTTATTACAATCTATATTCCTTGACTTGGAATTGTGTTTAGCATATACATTGTTGTTCCTATCTTTATTGGAATGCTATCAATCTCATGAGTCCAAATTTTGCGAGATGTATAAATACTCATTAGAGGAAATTTCAACTCAAAAAGGACCTCCTAAGGAAAATTAATAAAATAATAAAATAATAATTAAAATAATAAAATAATATTTATTAATTTTGGAGGAAGAAAAGAAAAAATTACTTTTTTGTTCGTATTTTTGACATATCTCCCTTTGTTTTTACTCAAATTTTGATTAGGAGAGCTCGTTGGATGCAGAATTCAATTACGCATCCAACATGTACCCACTTGGCATACTTTTGACGGCCCCCTCTACCCCAAAAACAAGAAATACCTAAAAAAATGTGATGATGACATCATCATCACATTTTTTAGGTATTTCTTGTTTTTGGGGTAGTTAGGCCAATCAAAAGTATGTCAAGTGTGTACTCGTTTGATGTGGAATTAAATTCTGCATCCAACGAGCTCTTTCGATCGAAATTTGAGTAAAAACACGGGGAGATATGTCAAAAATACGAACAAAAAAGTAGTTTTTTTTATGATACCTATCCCCAAATTTATATTAAAAAATTGTTTAAGAGGTGCTCCCTTTTTGAATTTTCCAGAATTTTGATTGGCTAATACATGATGACAAGGAATTTGTATTAGTTTTGGAAGGCCCATTTTAAATTGAAATTCCCTCTAATGGATATAAGACTTATGTAGGACTCATATAAGGCTGAAAACATCATTCATAAGACATGATATTTAGGGCAGCATGATTGGTTCATAAACTGTGAACATAAGACTACATGATTGGCTAGATATAGGGCTCCATGCTTACCTCATGAGATATGAACAAGGGGATATATATTTCTTTCATAAAATGAATTTTTGGATTGATCACGACTTATATAAAACTGATCTATGGCTACATATCAGTACATAATATTATAATGGATTATGATAAATCGGTTGGTCAATATTTGTACATAAATAAGTAAATCTTTATCAGTATATTGAAAGTATTTCATGTGAATAAAATTCATGAGTATGAAATGGTTCTAATGATGATAATAATTTGTGTTGTATGGAAAATTAATATGCCCTTACCTACAAGTAAAGAACGACATGAATGTTGACTCATTCTGATGGATCAGCCTAAAAGAGAACAATTCGAGAGGTTCCTATGTCTCTTGGGAAGTAGACAAAATAGATGGTTTCATTATATTATGATAGATGTGAAGACTCCTTAAGATATTCTATCTTATTTAGATTCATGTGTCAAATAAGAGATTCATATATAGATGAGCATAAGTCTCTTTTATGGAGGACCCATATTATGATTCTCAAATTTACATGGTGAGAGGGAGTTTCTAGTCTCACTAGATCCTAAAGAACCAGTGTAACTGGTTGATGTACCTCCTATAAAAAGGAGATATGCATGGTGCTCATATTCAGAAGGATGCTAAGAACTGTATTCAAGAATCTTATTATGATTCTTATGATTAATGGTGTGGTAGTCACCAAAAAAATATTTTCCTTAGTTAAGGAAAAATGTGCAGTAAGAGCCTGAAGAGTTTCAGGACGATGGACTACAAATACATGGCCACACATATGAAGGCAAATATGAAATTTTATAATTCTTATTTCATATTTGGAGGATCTCAAGTCAGTTGAGATGTATTTGGTTAGTCACAGGTCCTAGGATTTGTTATGTGCTTTTCATTTTGTACATATACATGTACAAAGCATGTGGTGTGGTACCTACTTGGTACAAGTGTATGTGGACTCATATATATCTTGATCAGTAAAAGAGAGTTTTAAATATATATGAAATATGACTAATATAGTGATCGAGGAAGATCACATGTGTTGCTCTTGATAGAGCATGTTGAAAAGAAGTAAAGCTTTTGAGGGTTCCAGTCAGTTATATTTGAGACATGGTACATATCCATAGATAAGCGGCATTGCTAGCATTCTTATTAAGCTTCTATTTGGGACAATATTGGTATAGTACATAAGAAATCCTCTAGCTAAAGAGGGAGTATTGATGTGTCTTAATAGGCGACAATAGATAAAGTCCCAACCATTTAGTCATCGTACATGACTTAGGCAGCGAAGGGGGCTTTGATATCTTGTGGAGACAATCCACATGAGAAGAGACATGGTCAAAAGTCTCAGAGACTATTTATAGTCTGGACTATTAGAGAACAGTTAAAACTTCTCGGAGAGGTGGTTGGGGTGTTGCAAATATAAAGAGAATGATCACTGAGAAAGTGATCATGACTTGAAGAACATCACAGAGAATGGCAAGCTCACAAAGAACTTCTCCAGATAACAAAAGATTCAAGAAGTCAACAAATGTTGAAGAGTGAAAGAAAAGATAAGTCATTCTTTCTACATGTTATTACACATTTGTTGTATAATGTTGTATGTGATGGATTTAAAAATCCATGGTTTATAGTTTAAAGAAACTTTATTCTGGATTGGATCTAGATGATGCTACTTTGTGTAAGTAGGTGGTTGATCTTTTAGCAGACCTCATGTATTTTATGCTTACTACTAAGCATATGTTTGAGTACCTTTGAGGTACATTAGAATAGGCTCCTTATTGTATTTGATACATGGTGGACCTATTAATTGATTGTGATACCCAGCTATTGTTTTAGCCTAAGATAAGAGATGTAATTTGAGGCTAGTACTACAAAATACAAGTGTATTGTGGATATTACTACAGAAGGAAGATGTATGTATGCTAGTACTACAAAAGAAAAATGTGTTTTGAGGATAATACTACATCTGAGGAGTAGTGTAGCTTGGGAGGCTACCTACTAGGGTGAAATACTTCAGCTTATAGTCATTAGGTGCTAATAGTCAATATTTATCAAAAACCCTATATGTGTTTTATGATAAAACACATTCGAGATGAAGTTTTACTTCATTGAAGTCATGGTCATGAGTTCCAGTATATAGGTAATGATGAGAAGATTGCAATTTGTGACGAAGTTTAAACACTTCCGAGATAAGTTTGGTATGGAAGAGAATGTGTCCCTTGCTAAGAGGGAGCATTGAGATTACAGCATCAGGAGTCATTCTTTAGTCTTCAAAGTAATATCAAGACACAAACTTTTGTAGTCCTACAAATATCCTCATATGATCGAGGTGGTGATGTTGTAAAGCTTGTCAGTAATATCAAGTTGAGTCTTGTGAGTAATATCAAGACAATAGACTTGTGTAGTCCTACATATATCCTCATATGATTGAGGTGGTGATGTTGTAAAGTCTTGTGAGTAATATCAAGACAGTAGACTTGTGTAGTCCTACAAATATCCCCATATGATTGAAGTGGTTATGCAGTAGACTTGTGTAGTCCTACAAATATCATCATATGATTTAGGTGGTGATGCAGTAGACTTGTGTAGTCCTAGAAATATCCTCATATGATTGAGGTGGTGATGCAATAGACTTGTGTAGTCCTACAAATATTCTCATGTTATGAGGTGGTGTACTTTACTATGTAAAGTAGATATACTATGTGATGTATGGCTAGTCATGGTCAACATGTGCTACAAGTATTCTTTAGGGATTAGCTACCCCTGGAGTGATTTACTTTAGCATGTGACTATATGACTCGGGGCAATACATATGATCATAGGTTTGGAAACGATCATATGAGTATGATATGATAAAGATGATTATTTAATGAAAACACATATGGACCATACAGAGTTATTTAATATAAACATAGAGAAAGACAGAGAATTTGAATTGCATATGTAAACTCAAATTGATTAGATATCAGTTGAGTATTAGTTATGGTAAACAAGTTCAGTTGATTAAGGAATCAACTCCTTAATTTATGCAAGTGATTGTTGGAAATAAACACTAATGGAGAAGCACTAGTTTTGTTTGGTTACATTCAGTTACTGTTCAGTTACATTCAGTTATGTTTAGTTACAGTCCGATCTATTCATTTACATTCAATTCAGTTCCGTTCTATTCAATTACATTCAGTTCAGTTACATTCAGTTATGTTCAGTTACTTTCAATTCAGCTCAGTTAACAACTCAGTTAGAGTTAGTTAATTAATGAAAGGCACATATCTTCTAGTTGGAGATTATTATGGAGTGCTATCTTGGCACCAGATCATAGGGGTGCATGATTGAAGATGGATCAGTGTTCAAAGTGTTAACAAGTTATTGATTCATGCAACTCTTCTATTTTTGTTGTAAAACCTAATTTGACTTGTTATTAAAGTGTTATGCACATGGTCAGTTAGATACACTGTTCCATTCGATCTCCACTCTCTATTCCTCTCGGTAAACGCAATCTTCTATTGTGTTGTAATCATTATCTGCTACTTATCAATCATACTCTAAGATCATTTGTTAGGTTTTTCATCCTCCGAATCAGTGGAGGGTTTTCCCAAGGTATACATTAGAGGAAATTTCAATTTAAAATCGAGCCTTCAAAAAATAATACAAATTCCATCTCATCATCTATTAGCCAATCAAAATGCTTTAAAATTAAAAAAGGGAGCACCTCTTAAACAATTTTTTAATATAAATTTGGGGATAGGTATCATAAAAAAAAAACTAATTTTTTTGTTCATGTTTTCGACATATCTCCCTATATGTTTACTCAAATTTCGATCGGGAGAGCTCGTTGGATGAAGAATTAAATTCTGCATCCAACGAGTACCCACTTGGAATACTTATGACGGGCCCTGCTACCCCAAAAACAAAAAATACCTGAAAAAAAATGATGATCACATCATCATCACGTTTTCTTAGGTATTTCTTCTTTTTGGGGTAGCATTGCCCATAAAAAGTATGCCAAGTGGGTACTTGTTGGATGCGAAATTTAATTTTGCATCCAACGAGCTCTCCCGATCGAAATTTGAGTAAAAATACAGGGAGATATGCCGAAAATACAAACAAAAAAGTAGTTTTTTCTCCTCCAAAATTAATAAATATTATTTTATTATTTTTACTATTATTTTATTAATTTTCCTTAGGAGGCCCATTTTGAGTTGAAATTTCCTGTAATGTCTTGTGTTCTATTGTTTGATTTATATCTTTGAATTATGGATGCGATTTATATGCACTGTTATTATGGATTAAAGTTTTAAAGTTCAATTATCTTCATATTTTGCTCAATCACTAACAGTTCATATGCATGAGGATCATTATATGAAAGAACCTCAATTACCTGAATATTTTCCCAGTGAAATGATTTCTCGAAAGATAAAGCCTACCTAGGCCCGTGAAGTAATCGAAGAAGAAAAAACACATGGTGCCCCAGAAGGGACCATCCAAGAAAGAAAGAAGCCAAATCCATACCCTAGTTATATGTCTTTGATGTGTGATCTAGTTGACAAAGAAGCAACATGTTTTGAAGAAGCAATAAAAAAGGAGTGGAGGGATGCAATGGTCTAGGAATACCAATCCATTATAAATAATGATATATGGTAAGTAGTACCAAGACTGAAAGACAAATCAGTATCATCCTCAAAATGGATCTTCAAAACTAAACACTCAGCAGATGGTAGTATAGAAAAGTACAAGGCAATATTTGTAGATCGAGGATTTTCTCAGAAAGAGGGAATCAAATATGGGGATACCTTTGCACCAGTAGCTAGGTACACCTCAATCAGAACCATCCTTGCATTGGAATCCAATATGAAGTGGAAGCTACATGAAATGGATGTGAAGACAGCCTTTCTAAATGGCTTGACTGAAGAATAGGTATATATCAAACAACCATAAGGGTTCGAGACGAATGATCAGAAAAATCATGTATGTAGACTAAAGAAGGAATTGTATGGGTTAAAGCAAGCACCCAGAGCATGGCATGGAAGGATAGATGGATTTTCGATGAGATTGGGCTTTACTAAAAGTAAATCAGACTCCAACCTCTACTATAATATTTAGGATCATGGGATTATGATTTATTACTATATGTAGATGATTTGTTCTTGACAATAGAAGATAATCCCATCATCGAATGTAAGAAGAAGCTTGTTGCAAAGTTCGAAATGAAAGACCTTGGAATGATGCATTACTTTCTAGGTCTTGGAGTATGGAAGTATCCAGAAGATATTTTCAGAAACTAAGGAAAATATGTTGTAGAAATCCTAAAAATATTCAGAATGATATATTGCAAAGCTATGACTACTCCGATGACAACAAGTTTGAAGCTATTAAATGATGATGCTTCAGAAGTAGTTGATGCTACCTTATACAGACAGATTATTGGTTCTCTAATGTACTTAACCAATACAAGACCAAATATATGTTTTGTTGTAAACACTCTAAGTCAGTATATGGTGAATCCTAAACACATTCACCTTATTGGAGCAAAACATGTAATGAGGTATCTGAAGGGAACTTTAGACTATGGGCTCAAATATGCATCTAGTGGTGAGATCAAATTACATGGATATACATATTCATATTGGGGAGGAAGTGTCAAAGATAGAAAAAGCACCTCAGGATGTTTTTTTAGTCTGGGATCAAGCATGATCTCTTGGTTCAGTACAAAGTAGACCAATATTGCACTTAGTACGGCAGAGGCTGAAAACATTGCAACATGTTCAGCATGTAGCAAACTAGTATGGATTCGAAAGATGTTAGAAGAAATATTTGATGCAGAGATGGATGCTAATGATATCCTTTGTGATAATCAGAGTTGTATTGAGATGACAGAAAATACTGTGTTTCATGATAAGACAAAGCACATTGAAATCATATATATTTTCATTCAGGATATGGTTTAGAAAGGAGCTGTAAAACTCAAGTATGTTCCTACAAAGGAACAAGTGGCAGATGTGTTAACTAAGCCTTTACCTCGTGTAAAGTTTGAATACTTTTGATAAAACCTTGGTGTATTCCAAAAGGACCTATCTCGAAATAGGGCATGACAATAGATGATGGACGCATTGGTGAGTAGCTTAGTCTAGATGAGGTTAATTCTGGTTAGGATTATTTGGCCCGAAAGGGTTATTAAGTTAGATGAGGCATGTTGATCCTAGGGGGATCAGTATGTTTGGAAAGGCTTGGTTGGCCCGAAAGGGTTAGTAATCCATACAAGGATTTTTTGGTCCCAAGGGAGATCCATCTTTCTAACTAGTAGTGTTTGGCTCGAAAGTGTTAGTAAGTTAGACAAAATTCCTTGATGGATCTACCAGAGAACTCACCGTGATGTTGCTCCGAGACGTTGAAGGGAAAGATGTATCTTCAGTATTACTATACTGTTGATAGTTGAGATGATTGCTTTAGTATTGTTATACTGATGATTGTTGAGATGATTGCTTTAGTGTTGTTATACTAATGATTGTTGAGATGTTTGCTTCAGTATTGTTATATTGATGATTGATGAGATGATAGTGTCTATATTTCCATATGGATGATTGTTGAGATGATAGTTTCAGTATTGTTATAATGATGGTTGTTGAGTTGATTGTTGAAATAGTTTAGTGTTGCTACACTGATGATTATTGATTATTCTTCTTCAATATTTGTATATTGATGGTGATGTTGATGTTCCAGCATCTCTATGTTGGTAATGCAGATGATGATCTAGCATTGTAGATGTTTTTCTTGGCACCAAGGTGCTAATGAGGTTGTTGTTGATGTATACGGATGATGCATATGTTGGTGTTTCAGTAATTGTGATGCAATTTTTTTAGTATTTACATACTAATGATGCAGATGATGATGTTTCAATATATTGATGTTACATATGATGCTTCAGTAGTTACAGAAGATTCAGTATTCACATACTAATATAGCAGAAGATGATTCAATATTCACCTACTAATGTTAAAAAAGAAGGTTCAAAATTCAGAAGATGATTCAATGTTCACATATTAATGTCCTAGAAGATGATTCAGTACTCACATACTGACATGACAAAAGATGATTCAGTATTCACATACTGATGCTAAAAAGGATGATCTAGAAGATTATTCAAATGATTCAGTATTCACATACTTATACTATAGAATATAATTCAGAAGATGATCAAAGACGTACTGCAGATGATTCAATATCTACATACTAATATTGCAGAAAATGATTCAACTGATATCGATGATGAAGATGAATGTTGATGTTCCAAAACTTCCTATGACATATAGAGGCTCGCCAATCAGATGTATAGATGTAGTAGCATTTTCTATAGTGGTTGAATACCTTCCTAATTAAGAGGGAGCGCTAAAGTATTGTAACTTCGGAAGACATTCCAGATGTATTGTTTGTGTTACTTCTTTAGGAGATGTGTTTGGTGTTGTTAGAGTCATTTAAAGAATCAATGTAAACCTTTGAATGTAAGTCGGTTCAATATTACCCAAGTGCCAATATAATAAATGTTATGTTTGGTGTCTTGCTAAAAAAATCATCCCAGACAGTTAGACAAGTCATCCCTATTAGGTTATAAGTATTGAGTCAACTGAAGAATATAAATAGGGAGGCACTCCCCTTCATTTGTACTTGCTCACTCAATTTGTTTTGCAAGAGAGATAAAGATTAGTGCACCATAAAGAAGAGAGAAGTAGTTGTCTAGGTCTTTACATTGCTCTAGTTGAGTTCTATACTCAGGAATTTTTACGGAGTTTCCTCCCTTGTGGTTTCCCCAAGGAAAATCTTTGTGTTCTTTTGTTCTTGTGTTCTTATGTTTCTACGCTTGTTGTTCTTACAATGATCTACTAGTAACAATTTTTTTAAGATATCATCTAAGCAAATTAAGAAAAATCAACAAGTTGCATGGTAGAAAATAAATGCATTAATGATGGTTATGTTTTGGTAGGATATCACGGTTGAAATCAGCTGACAATATTCTTCAAACACTTAATGCATCTTGACAACTATTCCTTCTCAAATCCCAACCAGTATGTGTGTAAGGTGAATAACTAATGTACTCATACAAAATAAAATCACATGATCTAGGATTAAATTGTTCATTGGATGATCAAAAATTAAAAATAGAATTGATTCATCATTTTTTCATTGAATTATAATTATTGTAGTTGAGTGATTGGAATTAGGGGATCTATATTTAGCACTTTGGTTAATCAAATGGTTATTAGAATTTGGAAATGTGATTATTAAAGCGGATTTGTAACTGTGGTTAACCAAATGGTTATTGGATTTTGGAAATGTGATTATTAAAGTGGATTTGAAACTGTGGTTATTCAAATGGTTATTGTATTTTAGAAATGTGCCTATGAAATTTGAAAGCTTAGAACTTAAGTGGTTTAAACTTTAAAATTGTGTTTATCATTATTCTGATTTCCATACTCATCAACCCTGCTTAGGTTGTGCGTACTTCCACCATCACTATTGATTCTCGATCCTATTTCAATTTTATATTTCTACCTTTTGTCATGCTTTAGAAGATGCTAGAGTTATTGTAGCTAGATAGGGGGAGGTATCTCATGCAAGGGTGCACATAGCTGAAGTATTTAATTGAGACTCGATAGATTTAGCTTGTTAGGTAGCAAAACAAACATAATTATCAAGGCTCATTGTTGGAGCAAGTGCCTTGATCACTTTTCAGTCAATATTTACTTCATCATTGAGAAGTGAGACACGGAGATTCACACTAGTAAGTGAGATAGTGGGTTGATGAACGTCTTTGATTGGGTTTGTGAATGGTTTATATGGAGAGTTCACGCATGTGTCTCAAATGGATCCATTTGTATTTACATAGAGATGAATATACTACTCAAAGTCCCCCAAAAATCATAAGAGGAAAAATTTCCTTATGATTAGATATCACTATTAGTGTTTTCAAGAATCATGATCGACTAAGGTTGTGATTTAGCCTGCAAATTAGGATTCAAGGGGAAGATGTACCTTCAACCCTTCATATTGAAATCACAAGTTTGAATTGGAGTAATTCATCACCCTTGCTTAGGCTCTTCCACTATCGATTTCAACCCTTCTTTGGGTTGTTTCTACCATCACCAACAACCCCTGCTTAAGCTACTTTCACCATTTCTTTCCTTATTCATTCATAAGGTATATCATACCCTCTTCAGACTCTAGGGACTTAGCCTGCACAAAGTAAGGACACTTCTTCCCTAGCACCACTTGTCCACCACCTACTTGCATAAGTCACATCTCCACTATAGATAGAAAAGAAAACTCCCTAATGATTCTTTCCTCTAGGGGAGTATGTGTCTGCTTTGGTTCACATAGCTAAGCGGACAGAAACATATATAAAGGGAATCCTTCTCATGGTTGAGCTCAATACTAGTTGGATTTTCCTTCGACTAAATGGTTTTTAAGGTATGTGCATCACGAGAATAGTCTTTTCTTGTATTATTTTATAAGTATGTATTTGTTTCTTCTTAGAAAGAAGTAAAGTTTGTTATTGAAGTGATTCAAGATAATAGTTTTTGTATTCATGAACATATTTTTTAGATTCACTATATCATTTGTATTTATTGATCTCTATGATCATTGGACATTGTATAGATTGTATTTCATTTTCATCTAATCTTGATTTTTATGTTAGAAGTTTTATTACTTGTCAATTCAATCTCTATATTGATTATAAATGTTTTTCCATTGATTTATTTATATTATTAGATATTTTCATGTTTCTAAAAGTTTATATATATAAGTTTTTGGGCTAGACATTGCTTATTAAAAACCATAAAGTGAAACTATGCAAAGTTTTTCACTATATTATTGATTAATTTGATTAATATACAATGAAATTGTGACCTATTAACATTTTCAAATGAAAGGATTGGTTTATTTGAACATGTCAACTAAGTAATTTGATTACATTGTTTTTAATATACAATGAAGTTTTAAAATATTACTACATTTAAAGTATCACTACATTTTCAAATGAAGAGAATGGTTTCTTTCAACATCTCATCATTGAAGGCATCTCATCATTGAAGGGTTTAATATACTAGCACAACCACAAGTAACGTGGTAGATGAATGCAAATAGGCACAACCAACCACTTAATTTTGTAAAGATAGTTGAGTGTTAAACAAAGACTAAAATATATAATTTCATATCCATTATTCATACCATATTCTTAGAATTAATATAACCACACAACAAATACTATTTAATAAACAACCAAAAAACAAAAACTTATATAAAAAACAAAAACAAATTGTTAGTAGTTTCTTTAACTATCCTTTAACTTAATCTTATTTAAATCTTAATCAAGATACATTTAAGCATAACAAAATAAGACTGCCAAAATGAATCTAGGGTTGTACACTTGTTACACTTACCTTAATGTAACTATCCCTTAACTTAAACTTATTTAAATCTTAATCAAGATGCATTTAAGCATAACAAGATAGCATTGCCATAAAATGAATCTATATTCACACTAGTTACACTTAGTCTAATTTTGTTAATGAATTTAAACAAATTCAAAATCTAAAATAATATCTAAATATATAAACATAAGTTCAAAGTGAAATAAGAACTATCTTGAAATAATAATCCCAATCATACATACCCTACCTTTCAAATAATAATCAGAATCATACATAGCTACCAAATTTTACTCCCTTGAAATAATAATCACAATCATACATACCCTACGTTTCAAATAATAATCACAATCATACATAGTTCCAAAATTTTACTACTCCAACATGCCCACCAAACACGAGATTAGAATAATAATCCAATCGGTACGAAATTAATACGACATGGCAATCAAACGCACTTCTCAATGTTATCATTAATGTCAATGTCAATCGTAGATTGATTTATGCACTCCCAACAATGCCTGGAGTGGATTTTTTTGCGATCGGGTTATACTAGAATTTATATTGAGAATTCACAACAACAACCATGAGATCGCTATGTATTGATAACATTTGCTATGCTAAGTTTTGTCAGTATAGATCGTAGTGTGCACAATCCCCTCTCTGAGTCGCAAGAAAAGCCATTTTACTGAGTTCGTCAATGTACAGTACAGCACAACAGGAATATCCAATATCTACACAGACTAGTAATATGCAGTGCCTTCACATCTTCTTCAACGATGTATATTGTAACAGCATAACATATGTATACTTTAAATGCTGCACCTATGATAACATATGTATACTTTAAATGCTGCACCTATGAGCGCTTATCGCTAGCAATACATTCCCCGTGCAGTAGACGGACAAAAATATCCCTCATTAAGTAATCACTGGCCAACTACCGCGTTGCTGCAATATTTTAATGACAGTCCACGCAAACTGTATGGTCGATATGGTGGTCAGTGAGGCTTCAGGCATGATCAACCGAACGCAGTGTAATACCATCACATAAACCCCGGCCCGCCCGCCTGTCTGCCCACTCCCCAACCCTATATAAGACACACGCCCATCCCTTCAATCACACAGAGCAGATTTAGCAGAAACGGCTGCAACCTGCAACAACAAACAAACAAACAGTTCAGTTTAGTGCTCTACGATGGAAATCTCACACGCGCTGTTGGAGGACGTTCCCGGCTTCATTCAAGTCTACGAGGACGGCTTCGTCGCGCGCTTCGATCACCGCCTAACGCCTGCGTCGCCCCAAGTGCCGTCGGAGGGCGCCAGATCCAAGGACATCGTCATCGACCCTGCCAAGGGAATCTCGGTTCGGCTATTCCTTCCCGCCGAACTGCCCCATGCCCACAAGCTGCCGCTGCTATTCTACTTCCATGGCGGCGGCTTCTGCATCGGCACCACCGCCTGGGAAGGTTATCACCTGTTCCTCAGCCGCCTTGCCGCCACGGCCCGAGCGCTCGTAATCTCTGTCGACTACCGCCTCGCGCCTGAGCACCGCCTCCCCGCCGCCTACGATGACTGCTGCGACGCAGTCGAATGGGTCGCTTGCAGAGGCGCCAAGGCGGAGCCCTGGCTCGGCACCCACGCCGACTATGGACATTGTTTTCTGGCGGGCGAGAGCGCCGGCGGCAACATCGTTCATGTCGTCGGCTCCAGGACCGCGGATCGAGACCTAGGGCCTCTCAACATTAGGGGGCTGCTCGTCATCCATCCCTATTTCGGCAGCGAGGAGAGAATCGAATGCGAGAAGGCGGCCACGGGCGACGACGCAGCCGCACTGGAATTAAACGACCTATTCTGGAGGCTGGCCCTTCCTCCCGGCTCCGACCGGGACGACCCGACATGTAATCCCCGGGGGGCTCGATCCCCCGACCTCCGCGAGGTTTCGCTGCCACCCGTGCTGGTGACCGTGGCGGGTCTGGATCTGCTTAAAACACGAGGTCGTATGTACTACGAGCTGCTAAAGAGCTGCGGGAAGGAGGCTGAATTGATGGAGGCGGAGGGCCAGATTCACGCGTATCACGTTTTTTATCCTCGGTCTGAGGCTGCTCGCTTCTTGCAGGACCGCATGTCGCAGTTCATCCATCGTTTCGGTGCATGAGGACAACGGAGGATATGGTAAACAAACGTTTACCGGTAATCGATTTCGTAGCAATTAACACAATAGTTTGAAACAAACTATATTTCTAATATATGTACCCAACTGCATTTTAAATTGCAATGTTTTAATAAAAACTTTATGTTCGCAAAATCATTCTATTTTCACATATTGCTCCTCAAGGTTATTACAGGTTTTTTCACACAAGGTTATTACAGGTTTACATAGATGTTGCCAATGATTTTTTACAATATACATCAATTTTAAAAAGTATTATGGAAAATATGTTTATCATTAAAAAGAAAATTGTTTTTCATTATAATTGTTTTAGTTTTGTAATGTTGTAATTGCATCATTTTTAAGTTTTGGTAATTTTGAAATATTTTAATCAGAGTTGATTTTGTAATATTAACCAGAGTTGTTTTGTTTATTTTTGGAAATATTTTAAAAACAAGATTTACAAGAAAATTGGAAACATAAAAAAATCCAATGAAAACAAACCATATAACCACTCGCAATAATTGTAAAAAAAAGTTTACATATTAGCCGGACTTGTAAATGAAACAAAGCTAACATCATCCAATAAACTAATGAAAACAAACAAATATAAAGTTCCAATAAAAATAAGTATCCCTTACCCGCTTACTCAAGTATTGGGCCATGGTGCACATCTTCATAATAATTTTCCATCAATTTTGAAAAAAAAAAATTAAGCCATATAACCCTTAAGATCTTTTTTATCTTGAAGTTTCTAAGCAAACTATGCAAGTGAAACACATAAAACATAAATTAATAACGACTATTATAATTTTTCCTTCAAGTTTCTAAGATAATGACATTTCAAGCATATGGCAGAAGAGAGTGACATTTCAAGCATATGACGGATTGCACTTTGGTAACATGAATTTGTTTTTATAATGGGTTGAATTTGCATAAAAATAATATAATAATCTTTGCTTTTGACATAGGTAAGTGTTGATAGGTCCCATGTGTAGCTAAATGGAAAATTTTATAAAGCAGTCACCACAAGGAGATAACTCAACTAAAGGTTTCGAATCGTTCCCACGCAGAGAAGACTCTATCCTTGAGCTGTTTGAAATGGCTAAATCCTATGGATACGAGGCCTCCACTCTCACGAAGTTTTTATTAGATCTAGAAGATCTGCTGTGGGGATAAATTGAGAACATAAGAATTAAAAGAACTAATTTCTAACTAACTACTTAAAGACATTTAAACGGGATAGGTAATGTTTGGAAATAAGATTGTTGTGAAATAAAACAGATGAAAAAGAACAATTGCTTAACCTGCAAACATGCAAATCAAGATTACTAAGCTTTCAACTATCTTTAGACTAACTTACCAAATAAAATTGCCAAGAATTATGCCCAAAGTATTAGAGATATGCAACAAACCCAAGAGGCAATATTAATTCATAAAATATTAATTCATAAATCAATATTCAGAGATTGATAACCGATCATTAGTGGCATAAAAGCTAATGTACACCAAAAAAACACATTCACTTGATACACATTACATATGTCAATTCCTATACAGAAACATCAACACAAGAACCAACATATCCATAAAAGAGATTTGATCATCAGTGAGCTAAACAGATTAGGAGATGAGTTGAAATTCATTAAAAACATTCAATGAATAACCATTGAACATAATATGAGATAACTGCAATTTTATTAATATGCAAAACATTACAAAGTTAGTAAAACCACAAACTTCCTGTTATGTTTCAGGTAGATATGTATACTACATATTCCTTAAGCATTTTCTCTGAAAGTTCGTCCTCTTTACTTGGGAAATTCAATCCTTAAATAAGATTACAGATTTTACAAGAAAAGAAATAATTCCCAAATCGTGGGATTACAAAATCAAATAGTTTTAGGATTGGCCAAGGGTGGAACGCCACTTGGAATATAGGTCCATAAGTTCATCGATCTCTTGTAAATGGGCATGCCTCAAGTGGATTTTTATTTTACAAATTTGGGAGGAAATCTCCCTCTTTTTTATTTTCTTCAACTCTTTCACGAACACTTGTATCTGAGCTATCGAAGCATGAGGAACCTCAATCCATCTCTCAATCTCTTGCATCGTGATCCGATTTATTTGTTGGATTAGTTTCTTGGCATCATCAAAATGTCATTCCACTTGTTCCAGCTGAAGCTTAAGCGAAGGTGCTTGACTAATAGGATTGAAAACAAGAAAGTTCAAATAGGTTAGAAAAGTCTTAGAATCTAACCACCTTTTCTCGCAAGCCATCTGTCCTTCATTGGTTAGAGTCTCCACTGAGTCCCAGATACCTTCTTATGTCTCAATGGTAACCTCAGTTGTTTTAGCACGTAGCTTGTCCAAGATTGGTAAATCATGAGGTTTTTCTTTGATATGCTTCTACCAACCTGTCACTTGTTCAAAAGCTATAGATGTTGCTCTCATGTGATCATGGTGGGCTTTGAGGGTTTCAAAATGCTTGGTAAACTTGTCATATATCCCTTAGAGTCTCATCATAACAAGTGTATAGATCTACCATGGCCTGCCGGAATTCTTGATGCACCTTACAGAGTACCTGTTTGAACTCTTTTGGTGTCAAACCTAGAGAAAGGAGGAGGATTTTGAGGCTAGCTAGGAATCCTTCAGTTGTTTGTTAATGAGGATAATTTGTTCTGCTTGCTGTTGATTTAGAACATATGTGTTCCCAAGCTATTGCTTAAGTTGTTTAGCTTTCTCTTTCTAATTATGAACTTTGTCTTCATGCTCTTGCTTCAGTTGGTTAACTTCTTGTTCATGCCTCTGCTCTGCTGCTTCCAAGTCCATTTTGGATCTATGCAGTTCTTTTTCTTTATCTGCAAGAGCCAAACTTAGTTGTGAAACTGAGTCATAGTTTACACCTGCAAAAACTCCCATGGTAGTTGTTGTATCCAATGCCCATTGATGGATATCATTGGTATCTGACCTCCAAATAACTTGATTATGAGGAGGTACTATTTAGTTGAACTTTCTCTAGCTCTCTTGGTTCCCCTCTTTATCATAGCTTTGTCCTTTTTGCTCCAATAGTATTTTCCCATCGATACCACAGCATCCTCTCCAAAATATGCCATCACTTATGATGATGAAGTGGTTTGGTGCTAGATGGTAACCACGGGATTAGTTTGGGTCTGAGTTAAGGGGATTTCTATGCTGAGGGGAGGGATATTCATGGGATCAGAAATAGAGGTAAAAGTAAGGGATGAGAAAAAATCAGATGTAGGCAACATGTCTTGGTGAGGAAGAGTCATAGAGGTAAAAGGAATGTTCACTTGAGGAAGCTAGAAAATTGGGTCGTTGAGATAGGGTGAGGTGGTGAAAGGGGAAGAGGAGAAGTATGAATGGGTGAGTCAACTGATATTGTGGGAATTCTAGTAGTAGCTTCCATAATCGGTGAGAGATTTATTTCATAGAAGGTTTTCTAGAAAAATGATGAATCTAACATAGTGTGAAAACCTTGGAGATTGGGAATGGATGACAAAAGGGTAGTCAAAACAGCTTCTGGGCAAGTAGCAGGACCTTATTCCACTTCCAGGTCACTATGTACATCATGAATTTTAGTCTAAGCTGAAGATAAAGGAATTACCTACTATATAGAAGGGTCTTGCACAAGTTCTTGCTCTTGTTTAACAATAGGGAGCAAAGGCATCGGTCTTTATTTTGTGGGCGCTGCCTGCAATTGAGTCTGTTCAGAGCTCACTTGCATCTTTTGTTTCTTAGGTTGTGTTTCAGCCATGTCTGTATGGGTTTGCAATTAGGAACTAAATTTTTCAAGATTCCTCTTGAATTCTGCCCCTTTCTGCAACATATCTTCCATTGAAGCAAAATGAGGATTGGATGGGCCGTCAAGGATACATTTACCTTTGTACTTAGGTTTAGTAGCAAGGGAAGCAAAAAAATTCTCTTGCTTCATTTTATTTCTTTTCCTTCTGAAGATTTTGTTTTATCTTGAGTTTATCTTTTCTTTCATGGAGAATTCTTATCTTGGTATCCTTCTGGTACTTGTACAGATGGGACTTAATATTCGGATCAGTGATCTTATTCATTGCCTCCTGAAAATATGTAGTTGCTCAGAACATGGAATCATCAGGGTCATTTTCATGAGCATAATGAAATCTAACGTTCTCATGTGCAAAGAGGTTCTCCAAATAAGACATTGGGTTATGAATTCTCTTAGATGCCTCTTTGAAGTTCATAATAGAAATTTCCTTACCCAGCAAGGATGCATGGGTGGGGTTATGTAGCACAAGGGATTTGAGAGACACATAAAATATGGGCCAAGCCCTTTTCTTATGCTTAATCAACTTGGGGAAAACCCCATTGATTCCAGTTTGATAGGAAAATTCATGTAGTACCATGCAGTCGAGAACTATCCTAGGAAGCAGGTGGAGTGTACTTCTTCCCTAAATTCTTATATATGAGAAATATTCTCCTACATACTAGTCGCCATACAATGAAATTAGTTCCCTAGCACCTTCAAAGAACACAGGAGCATCAACCTTGAAATTTTTGAAATACATTGACCCAAAAAATAGGTCACAAAGCTCATAAACCCGACAGATGAAGTTATCTTCCTGCATATTAGAGCCGCATATATATGTACAAGTAGATATTTCTCGTCCCAATACCAATTTAAATCCGAGTAAGAAGAAGACACGTATAATGCATCCATGATGAACCCTGACATATAGAAGGTCGGATTTCTGTTGGCCATGGTTTTCTGATATTTTTCAATTTCTTCTCACAAATTGCAGGATGAAATTTGCACCCAATTGAAGGAATCACCTATAAGCAAACTATGGTGTGCCATAGGAACCTAGTGTGCTCTAAACGAGGAATAGTTTGGTAACCCATATAACCGACAAAACATAGCTTTCAGTAACGATAAAGGTTCTCTAAACCAGGAAATTGGATATACTGGAATTGAAGTAGGAATGACTAATGTTGGGTATTCTGGCCATGATTTGACTACCTCTTCGTAATTGAAACGGGAGAGAGTTTCATTGAAAAATTTCGACGAGAGAAGTTGTTTGGGAGGTCCCAAAGCATAAGCCCTAGCAAATACATCAGGATGGAATGAAGCAACAAGGATATTATCCATGTCATGAAACGAGCACCCCTTAGGATTGGCATGGTCCAAATCCTAGTTGACAGGGTTTGTATAGGGCATGAAAGGGGGCCTGGAAGCGATGCAGTGGATCTGAGAACTACGAATCTTGAAATAAGCAGGTTGGTCATGGGTGATAGCGAAAAAATCTACATTGTCAAAGGAAGAGTAAATTCTGGACCAGTCCAGATATAGGGTATCAAATACGTGCCCACTAGTGTCAGTAAAAACACTAGCATTGGGGTCTTTGTTCTTCTGCTCTTAAAGAGTTGTTTTTGACCTAGTGTTCCTGGATGTGGTGGATGCATTCTCTGATTGGATCTTGGAAACCATGTCTGATAATGACATGAGCTCAATTTTAACAAAAAAAATGGTCATGCAGTGAAAACATACCGATGAAAACGCTTAGAATACCACAAATCTATGCGCTAGGACAAAGAGAAAATGCACAGTAAAAACCCTAAGCACGGTGAAAAAGCACGGGAAAATGGTAAAAAACACTCGTAGCTTTGAACTTTAAAATCCCAAATCCAAATGACCAAAAGAACCTGGGTCATAGATTTCGTATGCATGGATGGCTGAGATCGAGGTGGCGAAATAGAATATAGGATTTGACAAGGTTCAATTTTCATGGTTTCCGATATTTTATTTCCAAAAATAGGGAAACAAACATTTAGCCAAGAAAGGATGTGGGGTTTCTAATTTCTGATATGGGAAAGAAAAACTCGAAAGTCAAAAAGGTAACAAAATCATAAATAAAAAATGATGTTACTGATATCCGGTAACCAAAATGTCAAAAATCGGAAATCGGGAGCAAACCAAACAAATTAAATAAAACCGGAGTTTCTGGTTTTCGACACCCAGAAGTCGGAAATAAGAAATCATAAATCGGAATAGGGATTGTTCTTATTTGAAAAGATAAGGTTTCTGAGATCCGAAAAATCAGAAATTGGAAAACAGACTTCAACTTACCTCCAAAAAGAGGGATTTTCGCTTTCCGATTTTGAAAAGCAGGGATCGGAAACTTGGAAAAAAGTTTGAAAATACATAAAAAGGTCCCGAAAGCCAAAAAAAACAAGGTTTATTGAAGAAATTTATTCAATCCAAACAAAGCAACAAAGAACTTACGACTTTGATAGCCTCCCTGATTGAGGTGTGGCTAGAAAAACTAGTCAATGAGGACCCCTATTTTGATGATTCAAAATGGGGATCTGTTGTAGGAAGCAACAAATGGTGACTTGCTGGGGATAAACAGTTATCTCTGGTAACCTCTTCATGAAATTTCAAAGAAAAAAATGTCAGTATAAAGATGCCGAGTTCAATAGTAAACTCATATGAGAAATAACCAGATCTAGTAGAGAAAAATACATAATTGATATCACACACATTCATGATTAATAATACTCAACAAATTTGAAAGCTATAAAGAATGCTAAAACATCTATGTGAACAAGTATTAGTGATAAGCAGTTAAATATAAGCTTATGTAGAAAACCCTAGGTTTATGTCATGACCTCCAAACCAAAAATCACCTAGGTAATGGGTTTTTTTATTATGAGTATTTACAATGACTTCTTTTCCTTGTTCTTTTCTTCCTTTTTTTTGTGTGTTACAAACAAGACCAACCCAATTGTGTCAAGAACATTGTCCTGTTAGGGAACAACACCATACACAGATTTTACCTGGAAAATGAACAAGCTAGCTCCATCAAAAGACTCCCTGTCTTTTGGTTTTTTACTCCAAAATAAATTACCATGGCTCGGTAACCAACTATCAGTAATTTCAGTCCAAGCATCATCCATGAACATGGTCAGGCCGGCTTGTAATAAGGCCTCCTATCATTGAACACAAAGAGATCAATCTTTTGTAATTAAGAAGAATTATTTGGGATGCAAACCACAAGCCATTACCCTGGCTTGGGAACCAGCTGATGGTAATGTCATTCACAAATTATGAACATGATAGGTTGGCTTGTAATAACACCCCCCATCTTGTAGCTTACAATCATCGAGGTATTTTCTTATTTCGTCCCAGGTGACAAGGGTGAGATCAGAAAAAACCTGAAGGTTAGAGAAACTATTATAGATGTACTACTATAATCACCATAATATCAAGCAGGAATGCAAAAGTGTCCTCGACAACTTCCCCATTATTATGAGGACAGTAAAGATAATGACCATAAAAAAAGTGGACTTCGATACAGACAATGCCAACAATAGATCTCGAATTTCTTTCCCATAAGGATATTAGTCCAAACCCAAGTAAAAGTTCCTAACATATTAAGGTCAAAATTCTTAGTAAAGTTTTTTTCTTTTGGGATAAACTGCTTTACCAACAATAATTAGCTGTTATGGTCATATCAAGTCTTGTAAAATAAAGAAAAAATAGAACAAATCAAACCAAACAAAACTAATCACACCAATCAAAATAACTCACACCAATAAAAACCACACACTATCTACAAGTAAGTAAAACTTACCTCTAAGAAAAATATTTCTTGAGGAGTTGGACATTTATCAGAAAGGTGTTAGTAACACCTTCCAACGTTTGCAAGCGAATAGTACCAAGGTCGAGCTTTTATATAATAATGAACATCCCTAACCATAGATGTTGAAACTTAGTGTAGTCTTGTTTGTCCTTGTGGGGATTGTCCCACTTGAGTACCAGATCCCCAATCTCAAACTAATGATTCATGGACGACTTATCATCAAACCACCTTTTGACCAATTGTTGATGGTGGTACAGCTTGTTCCTAGACTTTTCCCTTTCTTCTTCTAATTTAAGAAGGGTATCGATTCTATCTTGTAAAGGGGAAGAGTCAAGATCTTATGAACAAAACTAAGCAATGTGTAATGAATGAAGCAAAAGGTTTGGTGTTAAGACAGCTTCTTTTTTGTAGACCAAACAATAGGAAGAATTACCAATGGAAACTTTAAGAGTTATCATGTCTACCCATAAATAATTTAAGAGTTTAGTATGCCAATCCATGTGGCTATCAGCTACATTCTTCTTACGAATATTGATCAAAATATTATTAGAGGATTATGCTAATCCATTTCCTTCTGGGTAATAATTAGCAAAGTATTTTACCTTTAGCCATTTTTCAAGGGAATACTGAGTAAGATCAATAGAATTAAAATAAGAAGGGTTGTCAAGAACCAAAGAGTCAGGTACTCCAAACCTGGTAAGGATATTACTCTCCAATAAAGATGCGACTGAGTTCATGTTAGCAACTTTTAATGGGATTGCTTCCATACAACGGGAAAAATAATCTATTGCAGTCAGAATATACTTGTGCTGCAATGAGGAGGGAGGAGAGATAGGATCAACAAAACATAGTCCCCATTGCTGAAAAGGGTACTGGACCGTGACAAGTTGTAGAGGAAAGAATGGATTCTTTAATTTTCCAGCACATTTTTGGCATGGCTCGCATTTCCTAACAAGTTTATAAGCATATTTAAACAAGGTGGTCTGATAATAACCTGCTCTTAATACCTAGTGGGTTGTGGTTTCTCCATAATAATGTCCACCTGCAGGCCTTGTGTGTAAATCAACCAAAATTTTATCAGCTTCTGCTTTTTCAAGGCACCTGAGAAAGACACCATCATAATTCTTACGAAACAACACATTATCAACAAACTGGTAAGGTGTTTCTTTGAGTCTCAGAGTCCTATGATTTTTGAAGTTGAGGGTTGGAGGGGCATACCCATGAATGAGATAAAATATAATGTCATCATACCATTTGGATGATGGAACGATAATGGCATCAATAGTATCAGCTGACATTTCTTCCTCGTGAACACATTATCATTCCTGCTCGGAACATTGGATTGGGATGCCAACAAGCATAAACCCTACCCTTTTACCATTTTGGAAGGTTTTATTTCCAAATCGTACTCCTAGAGCACAATCATCCAGTGAGCCCTTTTTTCTCCCAGCCATTTCTAAATCAACATGTTTCTTACTGATGTATATGCAATGTATATGGTACTATTACCTTTGTCTTCGATTTCATCAAATAGGGCCTGAAATGTTTCACAAACTTGTAAGCAGTATATGCTTGTTTGTCTATCTATGTATAACTTAATTTTGCTCCTTTGAATGTAGATCTCATAAAATACACAGGGATTTCATCATCCTCGTTGTTTCTCTGTGTGAGCATAGAAACATATGAAATGTCAGTTGCAAAAGTGTACAATACAAAATCTCTTGAAAAATCAAGAGGTATCAATGCAGGAGCCTCCATAATGGCCTTCTTGATGCTTTTAAATGCATCCTTTTGAACATCAGAGTACTTGAATATAGCATACTTCTTTACCAAGTATTGAAGAGGCCTGACAATATGTGGAAAGTTAGGGACAAATCTTCTAACAAAGTTAATCTTTCCTAAGAAAGACTGCATAGCTTTCTTCGAATCGGGAAGGCCAATTTTTTCAATTGCTTCCACCCTTTCAAGGTCAATGATTATTCTGTATTTAGAAACAACGAATCCTAGAAGTTTACCTTCGGGGACTGCAAAAACCAATTTCTTTGGGTTTAAAGAAATGCCATATTTTTTGCATATGTCAAAAACATGTCTCGAGGCTAGTAAATGATCATGTCATTTCTTAGTAAAAATGGTAATATCATCTAAATAAATGACAACAAAGCTTTGTAACAAACCTCGAAAGGCTATATCCATAGCTCTCTAAAAAGTGGCACCAGCATTAACTAGTCCAAAGGGCATCCTCTTGTATGAAAACGTGCCCAAGGGTGTCATGAAAGAGATTTTCAGTTGGTTAGAGTTTGTCACTAGAACTTGGTTATATCCTAAAAAACCATCAAGGAGAGAGAACATCTCTGCACCCAATATTGTTTGTAAGATCTGTCCCATGGATGGAAATGGATAGTTATCCGTTTTGGATGTCCTATTTAGATTCCTAAAATCCACACATAATCTGATTTCTCTATTTTT
This sequence comes from Pseudotsuga menziesii, assembly GCA_001517045.1. Taxonomy (NCBI): domain Eukaryota; kingdom Viridiplantae; phylum Streptophyta; class Pinopsida; order Pinales; family Pinaceae; genus Pseudotsuga; species Pseudotsuga menziesii. The sequence goes on along the minus strand of LPNX010781485.1, from coordinate 576,958 downwards.
CTTGTGAACAAGAACTAAATTAGAAATCTATTGTGTATGTCTGACAGGAAAAAAAATTCTTGCTTTCAGAATTTTGTCAATTTATTTCTTTATGGAAGGATCTATAATTGGATGCATTTTCCTTAACATCTCTTAATACGGCTTAATATCAGGCTTTAACGGTATATTTTGATGGATGATGGATGGATCAAAAAAATTTAGGTTTTCATAGGTCCATGCAAAAACATCTTTGTATTCTTTACATAATTTAACCAAATCCCTCTCCTCTTTGGAAGAACAAGTAAGGCCGATATTGATAAACTGAGGATTTTCTTCAGTACCTAGATTGACAGTCTTGTGATTTAGAGTAGAAGCATTTTTCAATTAGGATTACCTTTAAATTTATCTTGCAAATCATAAATCCTCTCTAAATTCAAAACCGACTTGGAAATCAAATTGGAAGGAAATATATTATCGGACAAGGATTTTTCGTGTTCAACCTCATCTATAGCAAAGTCTTTAAAAGTATCTTGTGTTGTGATGAAATCTATAATTTGAACATCATCGTCAAATATATTCCAATCGGTAACGTTATCCGGTATGGAAGGCCTATACATGAGTTCTATGGAAAACATTTCAGGACATAGACCTTCCAGTGGGATGATTCTCGATGTGGTATTATTGCCAATAGGTCAGCATCAAAATTTTGCGATCTGGGGACAGAATTAATATTAAAATATTGGAAAGAATTAGTCATATCCCTTACTAATGTTTTATAGTTCAATAGATGAGGAGATAAGTAGTGGATCTGGTTCCTTACCTATTTAACTATGATCTTCGAGTCACCATAGCACTGAATAATATCAGCTCCCAAATCAATTGCTTTCTTCAGTCCTTGTAGCAAGGCTTCATACTATGCAATATTATTGGTTCACTGCAACTCTAATATATAGGAAATCATCCATTTTGTACCTTTTAGGTCTATGAGCATGCAACCAACTCCGACGCCATCTTTGGACCTAGACCCATAAAAAAAAGTGTCCATGAGGATAAATCTAATCTAAAATTTGTATTAACATTATACACATTATGTGCAATCTCTCCGAGAAATGGTATTAGCTTACAGTTATATATTTTAGACAATTTGTTGACATGCTAATTCAGAGAAATATTAGCAAGTAGATCACCAAAGTAGGATTCAAAGGTATAATGTTCGACAACTGAATATACAAAAAAAATTGGTTCAGTTGGATCATTAAGATCCGTGACCATATGTTTCATAAGAGGCTCCCTATTTATCTTAATCTTATTGGGATTCCCACTGTATGGTAGCCACAAGTGAGACCAGTCTGTGGAAAATATCCCTTCAATTTTTCAGAACAGTATCTACTTAACCACATACCATAAGTATCTGGTACATCCGCCACAATAATGTATATTGTTTGATGTATTCTGGGATCAATAGATAATGTTAAAAGAACATTTTTCAACTCACCCAATACTTTTAGTCTGAATCTATATAGATACACTATTTCTGTAGGGAAATATTCCCATACGGCGTTTAACTTTCTGCATACTGAGACAGGCATGACATTCAAAGATGCTCCTGAGTTGATCATACAATTATGGACATTTCTATTGAAAATCTCAAATGTCAACAAGAAAGGTGGAACCTTATTAGTAGCATATTTTTGGGACTCGGGCTTTGTGCAAACTTCTAAGTTGTGGTTTTGAGCTTCTCTTGACCTATTCAATACCATAGTTTTTGGCAGACCTTATTTGATACATGGTATCTCAAGAAGTTCAAAAAGAGATATGTTAGCTTTATCCCTTTTTAGATCATCTATAAGATTGTACTCAACCTCAAGAATGACCTCTTCTTTTATCGGGACTGTCTTACTTATTGTCTGTGTAGACGTTATTGGTGGAGTGTCTTATGGTGGTAAGCCTTTACTCCTCGTATTATAAGAATGTTGCAGATCAAAAATAGCTTATGTATCTTCCTCTTGTTCTTCTTCGGCCATAGGAAACTCTAAAAAACAATTAATAGTATTGACAAATGGATCATGTTCATTATTAAGAGGTATAGTTTCTGCAATTTCCTGTCTAACATTGTTTTGTGCATTTGGAGGAGTAGAGGTCAGGGATTTATAAATAGAGTAAATCTCATCGGAAGTAAGTGTTTCCCAAGGGTTCAAAGGTGGTTGATTTAAAGGAGGTTGATAAGGTCTCCTAGGTGGTGGCCTTACTTGATCTCTATTATTTCCCTGGTTATCACCATTTTCCCTCTTAAGATCGACCATATCATTGGAGATCCTTTGCAAAAATTTATTCATGTTGTCCATTTCATAAGGCTCTTTATCCAAAGTTGTGGGATTAGGAGCATTCTCTTGCCTTCTCCTAAAGTATAAGGTCATTCAGGTTCTTGTTCTAGATTATCTTTAATACCATACATGTCCTTTTCTACAAGATAAGCCTTAGTGAAGGAAAGTTGTTGGGTCAGCTTATGAGCATGATTAACCCACATGGAAATGGTTTTAGGAAAACCCTTAATGTATTATGCTATTATAAATTCCTCAGCAGGGAGGAGTGTAGTAGGAATCCTATTTTTTAAGTAGGAAAACCTATGATTATAATCTTTCACCCCTTCTTTAGGCTTTATTCTAAACGATGACAATTCAATGACCAAATCTTCTAGGGTACTATCATCTCTAAACTTTTGGAGAAATAATGTTTTGAATTGTTGCCAAGAGTTGATAGAGGTAGATTCTAATGCAAAATACCAAGTCGATGCTTTCCCCTCAAAAGTGTAAGGAAATAACCTACATACAACATCCTCATGAATTATGTTTTTCAGTCTTATAGACTGCATATAACTCTTAATGTGATCTTCTGCATGGATTCTGTTGTCTGGATCGAATCTAGGAAGCCATTTCTTAGGGTTCTTTGGAAGTTTGTGTAATTTCCCTTGGATGAAAACTGCATCTAAATCCAACCATGGTTTATTAAGATCATCTTCCATAGGTCCTTCTGGAACTTCCTGTTCTTCTAATAAATTTCATGATGGATGTTCTAAAGACTCTAAGGAAGACTCGTTGGCTGAGGATTCTTCAGAGGAAGAAGGTGATGAGGGCAGTGTTGTAGGTGGTGAAGCACCAAAAATTAGAGGTGGATATTTTGGGGATTGATCCTTCTGATCAAATTGCCAATTTTTATGGACCTAAGGAGCTACTGGTTTTTCAGTGGTATTTTGAACACTTTCACTCATAGGAGAAGAATGTCTTGAGGGTAAGGCATCTGCGAGGCTTCGATTGAGTTCAACTCTCTGCTCAATCCTTGCAACTTGGTCTTGGGTGTGCTTTGTCAACTGTTCAAGTGTTAGGGTTCCCCTTATTGGTGAAACAAAGATACTTAAAGTGGATTACCAGGAACAGTTTGTACAAAAGAAGTGGGAGGGATGGTTGTCGCGTCTTCTACATGTCGTGTTGTATATGTAGAAGCTTGTGCGTGGCTTCTAGCAATGATAGGTGATATATTTGGAGGAGGTTTAGTAGGGTTTAACTTTGACATATTTCAAAATGGCCCTCCTTCTAACGCCATTTGTTGGCTATCTCGATGTGTAGCTATCTGGAAAATTCTACAAGGAAGTCAACATAAGGAGATAACCTAACCAAAGGCTTCAAATCATTCCCATGCAGAGAATACTCTATCCTCGAGCTATATGAAATGGATAAATCCTATGGATACGAGGCCTCCACTAGAACAAGATTTTTATTAGATATAGAAGATCTCTTGTGAGGATAAATTGAGAACAGAAAAATTAAAAGAACCAATTTCTAAATAACTGCTTAAAGACATTTAAACATGATAGATAATGTTTGGAAATAATATTGTTGCGAAATATAACAGATAAAAAAGAACAATTTCTTAACGTGCAAACATGCAAATAAAGATTACTCCTTTCAACTATCTTTAGACTAACTTACCAAATAAAATTTCCAAGAATTATGCCCAAAGTATTAGGGATATGCAACAAAACCAAGAAACAATATTAATTCATAAATCAATATTTAGAGATTGATAACCGATCATCAGTGGCATAAAAGCTAATGTACACCAAACAAACACATTCACTTGATACACATTACATATGTCAATTCCAGTACATAAACATCAACACAAGAACCAACATATCCATAAAAGAGATCTGATAATCAATGAGCTAAACAGATTAGGCGATGAGTTGAAATTCATTAAAAACATTCAATGAATAACCATGGAACATAATATGAGATAACTGCAATTTTATTAATCTGCAAAACATTACAAAGTAGTAAAACCACAAACTTTTCTGTTATGTTTCAGGTATTTTTGTCTCCTACATATTCCTTAAGCCTTTTATCTGAAATTCCCCCCTCTCTACTTGGGAAATTTGATTCTTAAATAAGATTACAGATCTTACAAGAAAAGAAAAAATTCCCAAATCGTGGGATTACAAAATCAAATAGTTTTAGGATTGGACAAGGGAGGAACACAACTTACCATATAGGTCCATAAGTTCCTTGATCTCCTAAAAATGGGCATGCCTCAACTGGATTTCTATTTTACAAAATTGGGAGGAAATATCCCTCTTTTTATTTCCTTCCACTCTTTCACGAACACCTGTATCTGAGCTATCGAAGCATGAGGAACCTCGAACCATCTCTTGATATCTTGCATCATGAGATTATTTATTTTTTGTATTACTTCCTTGGAATCATCTAAATTCCATTCCACTTGTTCCAACTGAAGCTTAAGCGAAGGTGCCTGACTAATAGGATCCAAAACAGGCAAGTTCAAATAGGTTAGCAAAGTCTTAGCATCTGACAACCTTTGCTCGTAAGCCATATGTCCTTCATTGACTAGAGTCTCCACTGAGTCACAGATAACTTCCCATGTCTCAATGGTAACCTCAATCATTTTGGCCTGCAGCTTGTCCAATATTGGTAACTCATGAGGTTTTTCATTGATATGCTTCTTCCAACCTGTCACTTGTTCAAAATCCGTAGATGTTTCTCTCATGCGATCATGGTGGGATTCGAGGGTTTCAAAATGCTTGGAAAACTTATCATATAGCCCTTGCATCTCATAAAAACAAGTGTATAGATCTACCATGGCCTTCCAGAATTCTTCATGCACCTTACAGAGTACCTGTTTTAACTCTTCTGGTGTCAAACCTAGAAAGGAGGAGGATTTTGATTCTAGCTAGGAATCCTTCAGTTGTTGGTTAATGAGGATAATTTTCTTTTCTTCTTGATGATTTAGAACATTCGTGTTCCCAAGTTGTTGCTTAAGTTGTTCAACTCTCTTTTGGCACTGCTGAACTTTGTCGTCATGCTCTTGTTTTAGCTGGTTAAATTCTTGTTCATGCCTCTGCTCTGTTGCTTCCAAGTCCAATTTGGATTTCTCCAATTCATTTTCTTTATCCCCAAGATCCAAACTTAGTTGTGAAACTGATTCATAGTTTGCACCCGCAAAAATTCCCATGGCAGTTGTTGTATCTAATGCCCCTTGCTGGATATCAATGGTATCTGAAATCCAAATAACCTTATTATCAAGAGGTACATGTTTAGTTTAACTCTCTCTGTCTCTCTTGGTTCCCCTCTTTATCACATCTTTGTCCTTTTTGCTCCAATAGTATTTTCCCATCGATACCACAACATCCTCTCCAAAATATTCCATCACTACTGATGATGTAGTGGTTTGGTGTTGGATGGTAACCAAGGGATCAGTTTGGGTCTAATTTAATAGGATTGATATGCTAAGGGGAGGGATATTCATGGGAGCAAAAAAGAGGTCAAAGTAAGGGATGAGAAAAAATCAAATGTAGGAAACACGTCTTTGTGAGGAGGAGTCATAGAGATAGACGGAATGTTCACTTGAGGAAGCTGGGAAATTGGGGTCGTTAAGATAGGGTAAGATGGTGAAAGGAGAAGAGGAGAAGTATGAATGGGTGAGTCAATTAATATTGTGGGAATGCTAGTAGTATCTTCCATAATCAGTGAGATATTTAATTCGAAGAAGGATTGTTGGGAAAATGATGAATCTAACGTACTGTGAAAACCTTGGATATTGGGAATGGATGACAAAAGGGTATTCAAAATAGATTATGGACAAGTAGCAGTACCTTCTTCCACTTCCATATCACTATGCACATCAATAATTTCAGTCTAAGCTAAAGATAAAGGAATTGCCTTTTGTATAGAACAGTCTTGCATAGGTGCTTGCTCTTGTTTAACAATAGGGTTCAAAGGCATCTGTATTTCTTTTGTGGGTGCTTCCTGCAATTGAGTTTTTTCAGAGCTCACTTGAATCCTTTGTTTCTTAGTTTTTGTTTCAGCCATCTTTGTATGCCTTTGCAGTTGGGAACTGATTTTTTCAAGATTCCTCTTGAATTATGCCCCTTTCTGCAACGTATCTTCCATTGAAGAAAAATGAGGACTGGATGGGCCCTCAAGGATATCTTTACCTTTGTCATTAATTTTAGTAGCAAGGGCAGCAACAAAAATTTCTTCTTGTTCTCTTACTTCATTTTTTGTCTTCTCCTTCTGAATATTTTGTTTTATCTTGAGTTTATCTTCCCTTTCATGGAGAATTCTTATCTTGATATCCTTCTGGTACTTGTACAAATGGGACTTGATATTCGGATCAATGATCTTATTCATTGGCTCCTAAAAATACGGTAGTTTCTCGAAACATGGAATCATCGGGGTTATTTTCATGAGCATAACGAAATCTAATGTTCTCATGTGCAAAGAGGTTCGCCAAATAAGACATTGGGTCATGCAGTCTCTTGGATGGCTCTCCCAAGTTTATAATAGAAATTTCCTTACCCAATAGGGCTGCATGGGTGGGTTTCTGTAGCACAAGAGAGTCGAGAGACAAAATAAATTTTTTCCAATCCCTTTTCTTATTCTTAGTTAACTTGGGGAAACCCCATCGATGACAGTATGATAGGAAACTTCCTGTAGCACCATGTGGTGGGAACTATCCTCGGAAGCAGGTGGACTATATTGCTGCCCCAAATTCTTATATGAGAGAAATATTCTCCTATGTACCAGTTTCCATACGATTAAATTAGTTCCCTAGCACCTTCATAGAACACAGGAGCATCAGCCTTGAAAATTTTGAAATACATTGACCCAAAAAATAGGTCACAAAGCTCATAAACCCAAGGGATGAAGTTATATTCCCACATATCGAATAAATATATATGTACAGGTGGAGATTTCTCATGCCAATACCAATTTAAAGTTGAGAAAGAAGAAGACATGCAGAATGCGTCCATCATGAACCCTGACATATAGAAGGATGGATTTCAGTTGGTTGGGGTTTTCTAATATTTTTCAATTTCTTCTCACAAATTGCAAGACAAAATTTGTGCCCAATTGAAAGAATCACCTATAAGAAGAATATGGTGTGCCATAGGAACCCACTGTGCCCTGAACAAGGAACATTTTGGTAACCCATATAACTGACAAAAGATAGCTGCTAGTAACGAGAAAGGTTCTCTGAATTGGGAAATTGGATATACCAGAATTGAAGCAGGAAATACTAATGTTAGGTCTTCCAACCAGGATTTGACTACTTCTTTGTAATTGAATTGGGAGAGAGTTTCATCGAAAACTTTCAACAAGAGAAGATGTTTGGGAGGTCCCAAATCATAATCCCTATCAAATACATCAGGATGGAATGAAGAAACAAGGGTATTATCGGTGTCATGAAATGAGTGCACCTTAGGGTTGACACGGTCCAATGCCCACTTAACAGGGTCTGTGTAGGGCATGAAAGGGGTCCTGGAAGCGATGCAGTGGAGCTGAGAACTACGAATCTTGAGATAAGCGGGTTGGTCATGGGTGACAGCAGAAAAATTGTCATTGTCAAAGACTAAGAAAATTCTAGACCATTCCAGATATAGGGTATCAGATATGCACCTACTGGTGTCAGTAAAAAAACTGTCATTGGGGTCTTTGTTCTTCTGCTCTTGAAGATATTTTTTTGACATGGTGTTCCTGGACGTGGTGGACGTCTTCTCTTATTGGATCTTGGAAACCATGTCTAATAATGATGTGAGCTCAATTTTAACAGAAAAATGGTCAGACGGTGAAAAAGTACCGGTGAAAATGTTTAGAAGACCATAAATCCATGCGCTAGGACAAAGAGAAAATGCACAGTAAAAACCCTGAGAATAGTAAAAAAGAACGAGCAAAATGGTAAAAAACACTTGTAGCTTTGAACTTTAAAATCCCAAATCCAAACGGCCAAAAGAACCTAGGTCATAGATTCTGTATGCATAGTCGGCTGAGAATTGACAAGGTTCAATTTTCATGGTTTTCGATTTTCAATTTCTGAAAATCGGGAACCAGAAATCGGGAAACGAACATTCAGCCAAGAAAGGATGTGGGTTTCTGATTTTCAATATGGGAAAGGAAAATTTAGAAGTCAAAAGGGTAACAAAATCATAAATAAAAATCGATGTTACCGATATTGGGGATCCGAAATGTCAAAAATCAGAAATCGAGAGCAAACCAAACAAATCTAATAAAACCAGATTTTCAGGTTTCCGACACCTAGAAGTTGGAAATCGGAATTCAGAACAAGGACTGTTCTTTTTTGAAAAGATAAGTTTTCTAGGATTCGAAAATCGAAAATCAAAAATCAGAAAACTGACTTCAAATTACCTCCAAAAAGAGCGATTTATGCTTTCTGATTTTGGAAAGAGGGGATCGGAAACTTTGAAAAAAGTTTGAAAATACATAAAAAGGTCCCGAAAGCCAAAAAATCCAAAAAACAAGGTTTATTGAAGAAATTTATTCAATCCAAACAAAGCAACAAAGAACTTATGAATTTGATAGCCTCCCTTATTAAGGTATGGCTAGAAAAACTAGTCAATGGGGGGGCCTATTTTGATTATTCAAAATGGGGATCTATTGGAGGAAGCATGAGTAAGTTATGTTTATTTGTATTATAGGAAAAAAAATGAAAAACAATAAAAATATTGGAGGTAAATTCCAAATGCAATACAAAAGCAACATATACAATCCATCTGTATCGTACACCAATAAACTTCCACACGACTGATATTTCTATAAGATGGTCCTTCAAGAAAATATAAATATCAAATTTCCTTGTGATCCCTCAGATCCATGTCCATACCAACAAATCCTGTGTCATTTGATTAATAACCAAATTTATCCTAATCCCCTATAATTACATAGGTTTATGTTATGCCTAGTTTTTTTTTCATAATTTCGAATTACATATGCTTATGTTTTTCCTGAATCCCATAGATTTCCAAGGAAAACTACGAGAGTAAATAAATGAGCAGTTAAAATTTTAATTTTCTTAACTTGGCAAGTTTCCTTGCACCAAATAATCTTAGACATATCAACTTTGACAAGTTTACCTTGGATCAGTTTTACTTCAACAACACGTATTTCAACCTATTTACCTCGACGGGTTTTATGTCCATAGGTGTTTACTTTGACTGGTTTAACTTATATAAGTTTTCACACGACAAGTTTACTTCGACCAAATTTTTACCTGACCAAATTAACTCCACCTCTGGCTACACACTGAAGTATGAGAGATTCTTGATTTCTTTTACAGAGGCTAAATACTAATTCTGAAGAAGATGTCTTCATGCAGTATTCAACATTATTGATAATAAACACATAAAAAATTATAGGAATATATATTTTACCCACAAAATAGGAAAACAAAGGCCCCATACATAGACTTGAAATTTTACTTGGATTTTTCACCATTTACAGAGCTTGTACTCTCAATACATTCTAATACCATGAACTTGAGCTCTAGATCACTTCTCAAACTTTTCTTGCTTCTCCTTTCTCTCTTACTATGTTCTTCTCTAAGAGACTCTATTTTTCATTCTTCTTCAACTATTCATACATAGACTTAATTTTGGATTCTCTTGGAAGCTACTGACTACCATTAAAGACTGTGAATCAATACATGAGTGTAAATTTACCTAACAGTTTGACTTGCTAAACAAAAAAAAATCCCATGGATTTACTTACAACTCTGTGCATCTATGGACTCTAACTGAGTCAACTTGGATATGACGGTCATAAGCTCATAATTAATTTCTCCAACACCCTCCCTTAATTATGAGCAGATAGGGATCATTAAAAAAAATTACAAAATGTTTCAGATTTAGCATGTAACATCCCTAAAAATTCATAAATAAATAAAAAATTATTTACTATAAGTAACTTTAAAAATTCCTAGGAAAATAATTCCAAAAGATGTTATACTTCATACTTCCTCTGACATGATGATAATGGTTTTGTTATAATCTACAAGAATCATGTACCTATGTTAAAATTTGTTCATTAGCATGCCTCCTTTTACAACATTTTGTCGTTGTTACAATAAACATTATGGTCGATACTACTCTCTGACAAAACTGTTTTAAAACTTTATGGGTTGCAATGTCATAAAACATGTTTATGTTCTTTAAGTTTTTTCCTACTCATGAGTTGTTAAAGAAAAATTTCATAGTCTTACTTAGTCTCTAAGGCTAACGCATGAACCTTCATTTTCTCTTTGTGCAGGTGGATGAGATCACAAGGCTTAAGGTTTGCTAAGGAACAATTACAAGGCATCGAAACAATATAAGGAAAAATGTCCACCTAAGTTTTGGAAACAACTTATACCTTAACCCAATTTCAAATAAAAAACATACTATAAATTATATAATATATCAAAATCTCCGTATTGGGAATACGATGCAAAGGAGTATGGTTAAAAATGATGCGATGGTTGACATAGACTTTGGAACCAAAATGGTGACAACATTATACAAAGGACATGAAATAAATTCGTTCACCATAAGACCATGTGATTGTATTAAAAACTCTAGTTGGCGGAAACAAGACATGGTGGAAAACCATAGGGGTTTAATGCACCTCGAAGGACGTGTCTTTCATTTTGATGGGGTCATGTCTGATGTTTATTATTCTCCCAAATTTTCCCTCGGATTATAGCTGCTCGAATTTGTAATGCTTCTATTTGTGAACAGATATGGAGGAGCCATAAATCTCAGCCCTCCACACCTTCTGAACCTATCCAAGATTGATTTATTTGTTGATGAAGTTTGTAGTCCTTGTTCTGGTGATGTTTGGGTGACTTTAGTTAGAGTCATAAATTTCGAGAAAGGTAAATCTTCCTCCGCACTCCCAATGTTATTTGTATTTCTTTGTGAAAAGGATTATAAAATACTGCTTTAACTTATGAAATGTATAATGCAGGAGATAACTAGAATGAACCTTTGCAACGAGAGCTTTGGTTGAATACTGGCCAAGAATACTTTTCAGCCAGTAAGACTTATGGCCTTACCTTGCATGGTTCTGTGGACAAAAATTGTGTCTTGTTTTTTGTTTTTCCCCACAGCATTGGGCTTCATCACTGTGTCTCTTTGTCGATGTGAAAAAGTGATAAAAATTTCTTTAGTAGCATTCATGAACTCAATACTGTAATGGATTCCCGTTGCTTATGGATTTATAGCAACTATGCCACTTTTATATATGAAATTTAAATGTGTATCTAAAACTGTTCTGTTGCTTTGTCTTTTTGATAAATTTAATGGTTATGTGAGAACCCATGAGGCTTATATAATGCCATATTTATCTCTTGTAATAATGTGACTTAGTTTTATTTATAGCATTGTTTCTCTGTGCATTTACAACAGATGTTCTATGTTTCTACTTAGTAGTCCTGTTTGGCGTTTTTACGATTTTGTAATAGATTATGAAAATATATGGCCATGAGGCCTTTATAATGTCATGTTCATTTTGTTAATCAAAGCAACTATGTACATATTTGTGTTGGATGAACCCCTATTTTGATTATTAGTCCTTCTTGTTTTACAGATTGTAAGTAAAGGAACAATGTGGTTGTTAGACTATAAGGGTTAGTAGTTGTCTGTGGAGTCTTAACGACTATGCCTCACTAGAATTATGACAAAGTTTTTATAAAATGAGTTTATGATACAACTAAAGTGATTTGTTTACTTGTTTTTCTTGGTATAGTAAGGACTTACTTAACCATACAGGACTATGAGAGTGCTAAGGTTGATATTGTCTATATACTTGTGTTCTAGTTTATAGCAGTACTGTAGCTTTGCTTGTTTATTAAAAACATTGCTACTCTATGCAAATTAGAGAATATGTTTTAGTTTTTATATAAGATGTGGTTGTAAGGCCCTTACTATCGTGCTTAAAAATGATATAAATTTTGTAAGGCCACTGCAAAAGATAATTACTTTTATTTAAATTTAAACAACGATGTTTTATAGTTTGAAACGGACCATGAGGGTTTCAGTTTCGAGCTCGATCTTGACTTTACATTTCTCGTTGTTTGTTTTTAAAGAAAAACAAAGTAGTCGTGAGGCTTATATTTCATTCCTAAATTGATGTATGTAGCTTGGTTAGGTTGGTTTTGAAATTTTGTGATTTGCTCTTATAAAACTGAAAGATAGTCATGAGGTCGTTACTTTGTCACAACATTTTTAAGAGATAGAATGGAGGCCACTGTGTGTAATATTTAAGTTCTGATTTTATAGAAAAATAATTTAATCCCTAAGGTTGTTATAACTTTCTTTTGTAAGCATTTCGCTGCATATAACAATACCAATTCATCCTACAGCCTGTAACTAGTGCTACGGCCTGTCGATTATCTCGATTTGGTATTTAGCTTTAATGTTTACAATATCTTGGCCATGTCGCCTTTATTTTAAAAAATAACCCTTACTCAAAATCGATCTAACTCAGTCATTACTTAAATTTTAGTTTTTTTTATGCTAGGGTTTGATTACAGAGTTCAAATTATTGGAGACTATAGGTTTTATTTTTTATATTCTATCTCAATAACATTGTTTAAACTAACAGTGGCTAGGATTTAGACCAGGAGGCATAAACTCTGTTATAACAGGGGGGAAATCATAACTATACTATGCACGATTCTTAATCCTAAACCTAGTGCTCTTAATAATATTATAGTTTCAAAGTTTCTAAGCTATTTTTTATAAGGCTTATGATTTATACATTGTGTGTATAATTTCAATATGTATTTTTAAATATAAAAGTATTGGTTATTAAATAAGAGAAATCTGTCAAATAGATTATGAAACTCTCTAAGTACTTATCCCTATTAAGGTTATTCAGTAAATACTTTATCCATTATAATGTTTATGCCATAGTTTTCTTAGCATTCTCTAAATAGCGGTGTTGTTTTCTTTTAAGACATAGATTAACAGCATTATTGTGGATAGTAGCAGTAAAATAAATGGAGGTAAATATAATATAAATATTGTACTCAAAATACAAGAGAGAATGAAAAAATCCATTACATGATGTTCTTAACAGCATAATCAGAATAGTAAATTTAACTCTAAATCAAACAGTTTTTCCAAATTTTCCTAATTTTAGTTATTGAGAATCCTTTCAATTAAAAGTACAGACTTATAATTAAATAACAGTTAGAACTTGGATAATATGCAGAAGGAGACAAACACCCAAAGGAGACTGCTCCACCCAACCTTCTCCTGAAGCAGCCAATATTACTTGCTTAGGACCCTCGAGCATGTTCACTGAACCACTAGGAAAAATATATTTGAATATAGACCACACAACAAAATTGTTGTAACTTAGCACTCAGTAGCATACTTAGCTCATCAATTCCACTTTAGCTATCCCCTCATTAAATTCCTTGTGTTCCTGACTTCTCAATTTGCAGCAGTCACAAGGTTCATTCACTTAGAAATCAGAATGAGTAGTGACCCTCCTTCTGAATTTGATGGTATTTATAAGATTGCCTAGGTATTTAGGCTAGTTTTCGAATTAAATGAGCCACCAGCTCAGTTCCCTCCTCTTGGGGAACATGACCACAGTTTTAGGGATTATGCTTCCTGCAACATCTAGAAATTGAAATGCTACTGCTTCCACTTGTCAACCATCCTTCTACTTCTGCTCATTCCTCCTAGTGGGTCAGTGAACACTCATTTAACAGTCTCCCTTGGATAGGTGTATCTTCTTTTTAATTATTAAAATAAATAATTCTTCAATTACAGTCATCCTTGACCAACTTGGTCATAAAAATTTACAATAAATTTAACATAATGTTTTTATAAATTAAATAATAAATATTTATTTTTCAGTTCTGGGTATGTTACAAACACCCCCCATTAATCTCAACATCGTCCTCGATGTTTCTTAAGTTATTCTGAGTCTTCCTGAACAAAGTTGAATATGCCACCTGCATATCGCCTTCCAATTCTCAGGTTCCTTCATCTGGACTAAGGTGTTTCCATTGCACCTTTACATGTCTAATGGTGTGATTCCGAAGAAAAATTTCCCTCTTGTTGAGAATACAGTATGGTTCCACCAAAAAATCTCCTTCTGGTTCTACCTGAATCACATTCCAGTCAATCACATGAGTAGCATCATGTACATACTTTTTTGAAAATAGAAATGTGAAAGGCATTATGTAATCTAAGATTAGGTGCAAAAGCTAACTGATATGCCACTGGCCCCACTCTTTCCAATATTTCGAATGGTCCACAATACTTGGGTGTTAATTTAGCACATCTCCCTAGTTTAAAAGAACTCTTTCTAGGTTTTACCTTAACAAAAGCATGCTCACCAACTAGGAATTCTTTCGGATTTCTTTTAAGGTCGGCATGACTCTTTTGTCTGTCCTGAGCAGTTTTCAAATTGCTTTGTACTTGTTTCACTGTTAGTTCCAGTTCTTTTAACAAGTCAGGTTCTAACATCAATCTGTCAACTGGATTACTCCGTGTAATAGGAGTGTTACATTTTCTACCATATAATATTTCAAAAGTACTAAGCTTTGTTGAAGCTTAATAATGGTTATTATATGCAAATTCAACTAAGTGCAAATAATATTTCCCCTTCTTGGGATAATCTCTAACATACATTCGTAACATATCTTCAAGTACTTGATTTACTCTTTCTATTTTTCCATCCGTTTGCAGATGATAAGCAGTACTGAAATTCAATTTAGTATCTAGTCCTTTAAATAAAGATTTCCAAAAATTTCCAGTAAATTTAGGGTCTCTGTAAAAAATTATTACCTTTGGAATTCCATGCAAACAGAATATTTCTTTCATAAAGATGTCAGCAATGTTAGCAACTTTATGTGTTGTTTTAACAGGTATAAAATGTGTTTCCTTACTTAGTTTATCCACAACTACCATTATCGAATCATTTTGTTTTTGGTTTTTAGGTAAGCCAGTTATAAAATCAAGACTAATGAATTCCCATTTCCAATTTGGAATTGGTAATGGTTGTAAAAGGTCTACTGGGTGTTGATGTCCAGCTTTAACTTACGGACATTCTATACACCTAGCTAAAAATTCAGCAACTTCATTTTTCATATTAGGCCAAAAATACTCTTTTCTCAACATTGTTATCATCTTTTGATACCCCAGATGTCTAGAATAAGGAATTTTCTGTACTTCATTCAATATCAGTAGTTTAACTTCCGATATATTTGGCACATAACGTCTGTTTTTATACAACATTAGACATTTTTCATTAAAACTATAATCTATATTTATATTTTCATATACATTCTAAGTTACTTTTTCATTTAAACTCTGGTATTCTAGGTCCAGTTTTATTCCTTCTTCCAGTTTATACTCTAATTCAGTTTTATAACTGCCAATGGAAGCTACAAAACTTGTTATTGCATTTCTTCTCAAGGCATCAGCCACTTTATTTTCTTTCCCTTTAATTTGTTTGATTTCAAAATCATACTCTCTAAAGAAAGCTAACCATCTAGCTTTCCTTGCGTTTAGTTTTTGTTCATCAAACAGATATGTTAGGCTTATGTTATCAAACATTAGAAAAAATATTTTACTTATTAGATGATGCCGCAACATTTTTAAAGCATGGATTATGGAAGCCAGTTCTAGGTAATAAGTTGCGTAATTCTTTTCGTTGTTTTTAACTTCCTTGATTCATACGCAATTACATGGCCTTCTTATGTCAATACTCCACCCAAACCTTCATTGCATGCATCAATGCATATGACGAAATATTTGTTTGGATCTGTTATTTTTCGAATGGGTATAGTGCTTAATAATCCTTTTAATTTATTAAAACTTTCTTCACATTTTTAATCCTAAAAAAATTCTTGCCCTTTTTACGTAATGATGTTATAGGATTTGCAATTTTCGAAAATCCTTCTATAAATTTTCTCTAATAGCCTGTTATTCTCATAAAGGATCGTACATCAGTTACGTCCTTGGGAACAGGACAATCAATTATTTCTTTTATCTTATCCAATTCTATCGATATCCCTTCTTCAGATATTAATTTCCCTAGATATTGTATCTTATCTTTATAAACATCACATCTACTGAACTTAGCATATAGTTGATGTTTTGTTAAAACTTGTACTATTATCCGCAAGTGTTCTTCGTGCTCTTCTTTTGTTTTAGAATAGATTAATATGTCATCTATAAAGAGGACTACAAATTAGTCCAAGTATTTAATTAGGACACTTTTCATTAAGCACATGAAATTTGCCAGAGTGTTTGTTAGCCCAAAGGGCATAACCACAAACTCATAGTGCCCGTATCTAATCCTAAAAGAAGTCTTAAAGATATCCTCGTCTTTAATTCTTACTTGATGATATCTAGATCTCAAGTCTATTTTTGAAAATATCATCGCTCTGTGTATCTGATCAAACAGATCATCGATCCAGGGCCAGAAGATACCTATTTTTAACTGTCATTTTATTCAATTAACGGTAGTTTATACATAGATGTAATGTCCCGTATTTCTTCTTAATGAGAAGGACAAGTTCTCCCCAAGGGGATACACTCGGTCTTACATAGTTTTTGTCTATTAATTCTTTCAATTGTAATCGTAATTCGTTAAGTTCTAAAATTTTCATTCGATAATTTGAATTTGGTACAGCTCCTGGTACTAGATCTCAAGTCTATTTTTGAAAATATCATCGCTCTGTGTATCTAATCAAACAGATCATCGATGCGGGCCAGAAGATACCTATTTTTAACTGTCATTTTATTCAATTAACGGTAGTTTATACATAGATGTAATGTCCCGTCTTTCTTCTTAATGAGAAGGACAAGTTCTCCCCAAGGGGATACACTCGGTCTTACATAGTTTTTGTCTATTAATTCTTTCAATTGTAATCATAATTCGTTAAGTTCTAGAATTTTCATTCGATAATTTGAATTTGGTACAGCTCCTGGTACTAATTCGATTGTAAAATCCAGATCTCTCTTTTGAGGTTGTCCTGGGATTTCTTCTGGGAAAACATCTGAGAAATCCTATAGGATTGGAATATCATAAAAATTTAACTTATCTTCTTTATCAACTTGTTCATTATTTATTATGTGTACAGCAAAAAATTTACATCCTTTTTCATCTGCAAGGCTGAGATTTGTCTAACAGAGACCTTCTTAGGTATTCCTTTAACTAGAATCTTTTCTCCTTTATCATTTAAACAAGTAAAAGTTTTCTGAAAACAATTTAAATTCACTTGTTGTTTTTCCAGCCAATCCATACTTATTAGGACATCATAAGACTCTAACAGTAACACATTTAACTTGACTTGAGTTTCAAACTGACTCATAAGAAAATTACAATTTTCAACATAAGTGACCACTTTCCTTTTAGTTCCTGTAGCTAAATGGACCAACCAGGATTTTTCAAACTTTTTTAAAGATAAATTGCACTTTTCCACTATGATAGGTGACACATAACTTAAACTAACACCTGGATCAATCAGGATGGAAACATACTAGTTTTGTATCATACCTTGTACTTCCAACATGGAAGTCTAATGGTCCACCTGTCGGTTCTCCAAAGCCGCATTTATTCTAGGCATTTCATTTGCCACATCTCCAACTTTTTTCTCTTGATGGATTGTATGCATGTTGCTGAAGTTCCCCTTTTTGTTTAGACAGTACTTGGAATAATGTGGTCCTTGACATTCCCAGCACTTCATAGGTTCCTTATGTTCATTATTTTTAACAAAGTTGTTAGGCGTATCCCTACCTTTTGGTGTTGTAGTATTCTATGGTAATTTATTTTTAAAATATGCTCTTTGATAGTTATTATTGGAGAAATTCTGAGATTTATTCCAAAAACTCTTATTTGACCTAAACCCTCTTTTTTTTTTTCAAATTGACTTGTCTTCTTATTCTTCCAATTAGGTAAACTTTCTCTCTTCTTACTCTATTCATAACAGAAATCAGCCTTTCTCGCAGCTTCCTCAAGGGTCTTTGGGTTATCAAACTCAATCCTATCCTTGAAGCTAGTGGGTAGACAGCTTAAAAATCTTTGTATTTTAGGCTTTTCATTAATTATGTTAGGTACATATTTTAACAGAATTAGAAATTTTCTACTTAACTCTTTCATTCACATTGAACCCAATTTTAGTTCATAGAATTCTTTATCTCTTTCGTACTGTTTGGATAAAAACTTCCTTTTAAAATACTTTTTAAAAAATCTCGAGGTTAAGTACTTCTCCTTAAGATTTTTTACTATTTTTATGTCTTGCCACCAATTATCAGTTTTTTCAGTTAAATCATAAATAGCCATTCGGGCTTTTAGTTTGTCAAAATAGTTGTAGACCTGAAAATATTTATTCTGTCCTGACAGCCAAGCCTCGACTTCTTCACCTTTTCCTACTTCTTCGTTAAACATGGGAGGATTTATTTTTTGTAATTCCCCATAAATTTCTTCATAGGGTTTATACTTCCTTCTCCTAGGTTTATGGTCACTTTCACTACTGTCACTTGTGTATTTATACCTTCCCTTATGTGACCTTGTATTAACCTCTAAAGAAGATTCACTATTAGAATATTTTTCTTTCTTTCCTTTATGTTTGTAAGATGTTGTTTCAGAATCAGTTTCATAAGCATTTCTTTTATCTTTTCCTCTGTTATGCATTTTGTCAAATAACATCTGATTCATTTCCAGAATTATTTCATTATCCATTTTTATAGTTTGCAGTTCATCTTTTAACTCCTTAATTGTTTGTAGTAATTCTGAAGGTGGATTAACCAGTTCTACATAAATGTGTCTGGATTGTTGTGCTGAGACCCATTTTCATCCGATGCTTCAACACCTTCCATTTTCCTACAAAACAATTTTATATTTATATCATCTCTAATACCACATGTAACATCCCTAAAAGTTCATAAATAAATAAAAATTTATTTACTATAAGTAACTTTAAAAATTCCTAGGAAAATAATTCCAAGAGATGTTATACTTCAAACTTCCTCTGTGGTGATGATAATGGTTTTGTTATAATCTACAAGACTCATGTACCTATGTTAAAAGTTGTTCATTAGAATGCCTCCTTTTACGACATTTTGTCGATATTACAATAAACATTCTGGTCAATACTACTCTGTGACAAAGTTGTTTTTAAAACTCTATCGGTTTCAATGTCGTAAAACATGTTTTCATTCTTTAATTTTTGTTCTACTCATGAGTTGTTAAAGGAAAAGGTCATATTCTTACTTAGCCTCTAAGGCTAACGTATGAACCTTCATTTTATCTTTGCGCGGGTGGATGAGATCACCATTAAAGTTTACTAAGGAACAATTACAAGAAATCAAAACAATATAAGGAAAAAGGTCCACCTAGGTTTTGGAAACAACTTATACCTTAACCCAATTTCAAATAGAAAACATACCACAACTTATATCATATGCCAAAATATCCATAGTGGGAATACGATGCAAAGGCATATGGTTAAAAACAATGTGACGGTTGACATACACTTTGGAACCAAAATGGTGACAACATTATACAAAGGACATGAAATAAATTTGTTCACCATCAGACCATGTGATTATATTAAAAACTCTAGTTGGCAGAAACAAGACATGGTGCAAAACCCTATGGTTTTAATGCACCTCGAAGGACACATCTGTCATTTTGATTGTGTCCTGTCTGGCATTTATTGTTCTCCCAAAATTTCCCTCGGCTTCTCGCTGCTCGACTTTGTAACTCTTCTTTCTGTGAACAAAGATGGAGGAGCCACAAATCTCATCCCTCGACACCTTTTGAACCTATCCAATAATGATTTGTTTGTTGATGAAGTTTACAGTCCTTGTACTGGTGATGTTTGGGTGACTCTCGCTAGATCCATAAATGCCAAGAAAGGTAAAGCTTCCTCTGCACTCCCAATGTTATTTTTCTTTCTTTGTGAAAAGGTTTATAAACTATTGTTTTAAATTCTGAAATGTATAATGTAGGAGATAACCAAAACAGCTCTTTGTGATGAGTTTTTTGGTTGAATACTAGCCGAGAAGACTTTTCATCTGATAAGACTTATGGACTTACCTTGCGTGGCTCTGTGGACAAAACTTGTGTTATTTTTGTGTGTTTTTCCCCATAGCATTGATCTTCATCCTTGCATCTATTCATCGATGTGAAAATGTGATAAAATTTTCTTTAGTAGCATTTATGAACTCAATACTGTAAGGGATTCCCGTCGCTTGTGGAGTTATATCGACTATGCCATTTTTATATATGAAATTTAAATGTGTATCTAAAACTTTTCTCCTACTTTTTCTTTTTGATAAATTTAATGGTTCTGTGAGAACCTGTGAGGCTTATATAATGCCAAATTTATCTCTTGTAATAATGTGACTTAGTTTTATTTATAAAATTGATGCTTTGTGTGTTTACAATAGATCTTCTCTATTTCTACTCAGCAGTCATGTTTGGCGTTTTAAGGGTTTTGTAACGGATTATGAAAATACATGGTCATGAGGCCTTTATACTGTGATGTTTATTTTGTTAATCAAAGTGACTATGTACATCTTTGCATTGGATGCACTCTTATTTTGATTATTATTCCTTCTTGTTTTACAGTTTGTAAGTAAAGGAACAATGTCGCCGTGAGGCCATAAGGGTTAGTCATTGTCTGTTGAGTCCTGATGACTAAGCCTCACTAGAATTATGACAGGGTTTTTATAAAAGGGGTTTATGATACATCTAAAATGATTTTGTTTCTTGTTTTTCTTGGTATAGTAAGGACTTACTTAACCATGTGGAACCGTGAGGGTGCTAAGGTTTATATTGTCTATACTTGTGTTTCAGTTTATAGCAATACTATAGCTTTGCTTGTATATTAAAAACATTCTTGCTCTATGCAACTTACAGAATATTTTTTTCTGTTTTATATAAGATGTGGTCGTAAGGCTCTTACTGTCGTGCTTAAAAATGATATAAAGGCTGTAAGGCCATTGTAAAAGATAATTATTGTTATTTAAATTTAAACAACGATGTTTATAATTTGAAAGGGCCCGTGAGGGTTTTAGTCTCAAGTTTGATATTGACTCTACAGTTCTCATTGTTTGTTTTTAAAGAAAAACAAAGTAGTCGTGAGGCTTATATTTTGATTCCTAAATTGAAGTATGTAGTTTAGTTAGGTTGGTTTTGAAATTTTGCGGTTTTCTCTTATAAAACTGAAAGATAGATGTGAGGTCATTACTCTGTCACAACATTTTTAAGAGATAGACGTGAGGCCACTGCCTGTAATATTTAAGTTCTGATTTTATAGAAAAATAATTTAAGCACTAAGGTTGTTATAACTTTCTTCTATAAGCATTTGGTTGCAAATAACAATACCAATTTGGCCTACAACCTATAACTAGTGCTACGACTTGTCAATTATCTCAATCTAGAATATAGATTTAATGTTTAAAATAACCTCACCATGTCACCTTTATTATGAAAAATAACCCTTACCTGAAATCGATATAACTCAATCATTACTTAAATTTTAGTTTTGTTTATCCTAGGGTTTGATTACAGAGTTCAATTTATTGGAAACTATAGGCTTTCTTTTTATATTCTATCTCAATAACATTGTTTAAACTGACAGTGGCTCGGATTTAGACCAAGAGGCATAAACTATGTTGTAGCATGGGGAAAATCATAACTATAGTATGTCCTAAACCTCGTGTTCTTAATTATATTATAGTTTCGATGTTTCTATGTTATTTTTTATAAGGCTTATGATTTATACATTGTGTGTATAATTTCAATCTGTATTTTTAAATCTAAAAGTATTGGTTATTAAATAAGAGAAATATGTAAAATAGATTATGGAACTCTCTAAGTACTTATCCCTATTAAGGTTATTCAGTAAATACTTTATCCATTATAATGATTCTATCATAGTTTTCTTAGCATTCTCTGAATAACGGTGTTGTTTTCTTTTAAGACCTAGATTAACAGCATTATTATGGATAGTAGCAGTAAGATAAATCGAGGTAAATATAATAGAAATACTATACTCAAAATACAAGAGATAATGAAAACATCCATTACATGATGTTCTTAACAACATAATCGAAAGAGTAAATTTAACTCTTAATTTTGAATAAATCGAACAGTTTTTCCAAACAGTTTTCAAAAATAAATTCATAACATATCCAATTTTCCTAATTTCATCTACTGAGCATATTTTCAATTAAAAGTACATAGTTAGGATTAAATAACAATTAGAACCTGGAAAATATGCAAAAGGGGACAAACACCCAAAAAAGATTGTTCCATCCAACCTTCTCCTGAAGTAGCCAATATTACTTGCTTAGGACCCACGAGCTTGTTCACTGAACCACTAGGACGAAGATCTATGAATAGAGCCCACACATAAAACTTGCTGCAAATTAGCACTTAGTGTTGAATTTTTAATGGTTATATCAGATCTTAAAATCATTTAGCATTATAACAACATAACCATAATCCAAAAGATCACTGAAAGATAGACAAGCACAACCATACAAAAAGAACACAAAGATTCATCCTGTGAAAACCCTAAAGGGAAAAACCCAGCAAAATCTTCCTCAATATAGATGCCCCAAACAGATAAAAGATAAAACCAATAAGGAGATCAAAGCCTGATCCTCCTCCTTCTCCTACTACTTCTCTCTTCTCCACCAATGTGGTACACAAGCGAGAACGTGTGCTCCAAATGAAGAGAGCTACACCTCTATTTATATTCATCCATTCACTTTAATTATCAATTCCGACATGTAGGATCGAGTTAATCATGTAGGCTTGAGTTATACATGTAGGCTTAAGTAACCACACTAGGGTGCTAATGACTCACCTTTACAATTAGATGGGACTACCTCATGACTCTTATTAGTTCTTCCGATTAGAAGCATCGGGGTACAAAGTATTAATATTACACATTGATCTAGGAACAAATAATCAATCTCATCAAGAAATAATCAACAAATAACTCAGAAATGGTGTTAGTTGGAACCAGAATGGTTTCCTCTCTGTATATTCAATAAACAATGAATAGTTACAATAACAATGTCAAGCAATAGCTTCAATCAAGGAGGAATTTGAATACCTAAGGAGGTCATTCGAATTCAATGAGTGATTCTAGTGTAACTGATTGTAAGCCATTGGTTCACACTCAGTTAACCACTTGACCAAAACCCTAATTGACTCACCAAACCCTAATTGAAGTTGGAGTGCAATAAATGACTGAATCTCAACTGAAAGAGATCAAACACATTGGCATAGCAAGCCAACCATTAAGTGATAGTGCTTCAATGACTTCAATGAACCCCAATGAGGTTAAATGAAGTTGAACTGATCATTAGAAATTGGTGGAGGCGCCCCTGTTGACTCCAGATTATTAAATAATAATAAATAATCATTAAATAATATAATTAATGAGAGGAGGTGCCTTAATTGACTGGTTGAACTGATTGTAACCACCAGTTAGCAATTAGGTGCATTAATATCACTCAGATCACCCCTGGAGTTCTCCAGTTAGCCTCCTTGACTATAGGTAGGCGTGGGTGTGACTGGATGATGTCAATTAATGCTCCACTGATGTCAATTAATGTCAATTATACTTAGGATAGTGGTTTAACTAGGCCAATTTGACCAAAAAGAGTGTGTATGGTGGTAAATGTCTCCAACACCCCCCGTTAAGCTATACTTAGGAGGAGTTAGAAAACAAAAAGCATAAAAATGCTAGGGCCACGGTAACTAAGGCCATAGGTCACCCTGTACAATGCTGAAACTGAAACAATGCTCAAAACAAACTAAGTGAGGAAAATAGGGAAAACCCAGTGGGAAAAACCCCCCCTCAAGCTGAACACTGAAAGTAGTCTGAATCACCCTGATGAGCTCACCCCCAACAGTGAACGGAGGTAAGTGAACTTCTTTTATGAAAATCTTTTGGTGAATATGTCTACAATCTGCTCATCAGTCGGGCAGTATTGCAAAATGATGGTCCTATCATGCACTAGCTCCCTGATGTAGTGCATGTGAATCTCTACATGCTTGGTCCTCTGCCTAGTAAATAGATCCATGGATATCTTAATATCACTCTAGTTATCACAAAAGAGGATAGTGGACAAAGTACTACCAAGATCAAACTCTGAAAGAATGCCTTGCAACCAAACTGCTTCTATGCAAGCATTCACCGCTCCTCGATACTCAACCTCTCCTGAAGATAGTGCTATGGCAGGCTGCTTTTTGCTTGACCAGAAAATGGGGCCACCACCAAACATGAATACATATCTGAAATTTGACTTCCAATCAATAGAATCACCCACCCAATCGAAATCTGTGTATCCAACCAGCTCTAGCTCGGAGTCTGCAACATAGTGAATGTCGTAGGTCCTGGTTCCCTGAATATACTGGAGGATCCTCTTGGATACCTTCCAATGAAGATCATGAGGCTGCTACATTTATCTTGATACAGAATTCATGACATAACAAATATCAGGCCTAGAATGTGTCAAGTACAACAAGCTACCAATCAGCTGTCGATAGATAGTGCAATCCATGGGAGGTGTTTGTTTTCCTTCTTCAAGGTTGATCCCTAAAAGGAAAGGGAATGGTGCATGCCTACATTCAGCCATGTTAAACTTTAATAACAGGTCTGAAGTGTATTTTGACTGAGTGACCATAATCCCATCAGAATTTTGCTCAATTTCTAGCCCCAAAAATTGTTTTAGAAGCCCCAAATCACTCATTTCAAAGGCATTGTACTGGAGAGCAATTTTGATGGCTGAAATGAAGGCAACTGTGCTACCTATGATCAGTAA
Organism: Pseudotsuga menziesii; assembly: GCA_001517045.1. NCBI lineage: Eukaryota > Viridiplantae > Streptophyta > Pinopsida > Pinales > Pinaceae > Pseudotsuga > Pseudotsuga menziesii. The sequence goes on along the minus strand of LPNX010781485.1, from coordinate 551,811 downwards.
TTCATCAACATATAAAACAATTATAATTATATGACCACCATGCTGCTGTAAATATACATTTGGATCTGATCTACATCTCTGAAAGTTTTGTGAGAGAAGAAAGGCATCCATCTTGGAATACCACTCTCTTGGGGCTTGTTTTAACCCGTATAGTGACTTCTTTAGCTTGAAAACCAAATATGGATCAGTGATGTAGCCCTTAGGCTGCTTCATGTATATCTTCTCATGAATATTTCCATGTAGAAAGGATGACTTAACATCCATGTGATGCACCTCCCAGTGCTTGGATGCTGAAATTGCCAAAACAAGGCAGATGGAGTCCATTTTTGCAACCGGTGCAAAGGTCTTATGGTAGTCCACTCGTTGGACCTGAGAAAAAAAAATTCTACCAACCTTGCCTTATATTTTCAAGTTCTTCCATCATCAGCAAAAATTTTCCGAAACACCCACTTGCATTGAACCAATTTCCTTCCCAGAGGAAGAGAAACTAGCTCCCAAGTAGTGTTTTTCTGAAGAGAATTCATCTCTTCATCCATGGAAACTTGCCATCTCGGATCATTCCGAGCATGGTAGTAGGATTTTGGATCTGAAATAATCATAAAATAGCAAGTTTCAGATAGCAAATTATCATAACAAGAGAATGCAATACCTGCTCTTTGGAAATCAGACCAGGTTCTCCTTGGATCATCCGGATTTCCAATGTTGTCTCCTGCGAAGGAGAGTGTCTGTTGGGCCCATGTAGGAAGATGATTTTGCAATTAAGGTTATGATTCAGCATCTGATGATTTCTGCACACTGATATTAGAAATCAGAGGATCCAAATCAGGGTCATCAGCCCCAATTTCATCATCCAAATATTCAGTAGAATAGGAAGGAAATTCAGCAGTTTTCTCCTTCACTAGTTCCATCTCCTGAAGAGGCTCATCGAACTTGACACTTCTCTCGATGATGATATATTTGGTATTGATATCTAGTAGATTTAATCCTTTATATTAATTAGGATACCCAATAAACAGACATTCTATGCTTTGCGGTTGCAAAGCCCTTCTTTTATCAAGCAGAATTTGGGCCCATGCAGTGGACCCAAACACTCGTAGGTTCGACACATATGGCTTGTGTCCGAAGTATGCTTTGAAAGGAGTCTTTACTTTCATAGATGAGTGTGGCACCATGCCCTGAATGTATGTTGTATCATGCATGTCTTCAACCCACAAATTTTCAACAATCTTCTTTGACTCCAACATACAGGTGGTCATCTCCTTGAGAGACTGGTTCTTCCTTTCCGCTACTCCATTCTGCTGGGGAGTGTAGGGAATTGAATGACATGAATACCACTTTGGGAGAATATGTATAGAAACTCATTATTGACATACTCCCCTCCATTATCAGATCTCAAGATCTTGATCTTAAGTCTAGAGGCATTTTCGATCAAGGCCTTCAATTCAGAAAATTTTTCACATACTTTTGATTTCTTTTTGAGAAAGAAAACCCATGTATACCTTGAAAAATCATCAATAAAAATAAGGAGGTACCTTGATCCATTCATGGATGTGATAGGAATTGGACCACTGATATCAGAATGTATCAGCCCCAATATGCTTGTAGCTCGATTTGCCTTCCCCCGATCAAACTTGTGCTCAGGGTGTTTTCCAATCACACAGCCCTTGCAAATTCCTGTGGTTTCCTTAATGACTGGGAGGCCTTCAACCATGGATTTTTTCTGTAATTGCTGCAAATATTTGAAATTAAGATGGCCAAAACTCTCATGCCACAACCTACTAACCTCATTTCCATGATTTAGTAGAGCATTGGGCTTTGCATCCGCAACAAAGTGAGAGAACTCATGGGCTTTTGCATGATGATTTGCAAGGCCTTTTGCAATGAGTTTCCCAGATGCAATTTCTGTTATCTCAACATCATTTGGGCTAAAAGAGACTCTCTTAGTCATTCCTGTATGTTTCATATGATAGACACTAAGGATATTTGCTGCTAGAGATGGTACATACAAAACATTAGAGAAAAAACCATTTTCAAGATCTACAGTACCTTGTCCTTCAGAAATGATGGTGGAGTCATCTCCCATGTGGACGGGGAGGGATTTTCCAGTCTCCAAGGATGAAAAGGAGTATTTTTCAGCCATCATGTGATTCAAAGCTCCAGAGTCAATCAGCAGTTCTTTGGACTTCGAAGTGCTTGCCATTAGGGCATGACCTTTCTCATGCTGTGGTTCCCGATCTTGGTGATCTCTCCTCCGAAATCTCTATGGAAGATTGAAGTGATTCCTCTCAAGGAGAGAGGTTTCTTCATCAATATTATTCTTCAGGTAGGCATGTTCAGGGTGAAAACCTTTTCCGCAGTAAGAACACTCGAATTTTTCTTTCCCATTGTGCCCTTTTCCTTTGTTCTTCCTTGAGCTGAAAGATTCATCATGCTGCTGGTTTTCAACTCTAGGCTTGGGAGCATCAAATTTAGTTTTATGATTTTTCTGCTGCTTTCCTTTACCCTTCAAATCTTTGGGCCCCAAGACATGGAGGACTTGATCACGGGAAGATCAGATGATCCCCATCTGGACAAGCTTGTCATGTTCATTTGTTAGGGACTCAATGAAGGCATTGAGGGTAGGCATCTTCCATACAGGGGTTGTGAGCTTCCCCGCACAGAATGTAGAAACAAAAATTGAATAATCAGCCCCACGTTTGGAGATTATGGAAAGGATGAGCTGATCATCCTCCTTCTCCATTTTGCATTGCTTCAAGAGTAAAATAGTATGCTTGAACTTTGTAAAGAAATCATTCAGAGTCTCGAAATTGGAAGGTTGCAGAGACATGAGTTCATTTTCAAGCTGGTAAACCCTCAAGTCATCATGCTTTCTGTATAGAGATTCCAATTTATCCCATATTTCTTTCGGTGTCTTCAAATCCGTAAGATGGAAGAGAAGGTCTCGGGAAATAGAGAGGCACAAGAAACCAAAGGCTTCATCCTTCTTGTTCAAGAATCTTGATTTTTCTATGGCAGATCCAGGCTCAACTTCAGTGTCCATGGTGACTCTAGAAATTCCTTTGGACCGCATCTGAATCTCCATATCACTTTTCGATGAGTGGAAATTGTATGGAGTCAAGAGATCTGCTAAGGAGGCCATCTAGATGTGCTGGAGCGAATGCTTCACCTATAGAAACCTGAAAATCAAAACAGAAAGGGAAAAATAAGGTCAGACAGCCTGCACATTCTAGGCTTTCATCACACCCATCATAGTCAATCAATCAAGCTTGATCAACAAATTCTTTACTTGGGGTATAGAGTGGTAAGCCTTGGCTTCTGATGCAGTGCTATATTTTTGAGCTATTGCTCACTTTTCATGGAGAAATTTGTCAAAAAGCTTGTTTTTGAGAGATAGATATTCATCCCACCATAAGCTCTAATACCATATTAATCTTGCACATTTATCTAGGAACAAATAATCAATCTCATCAAGAAATAATCAACAAATAACTCATAAATGGTGTTAATTAGAACTAGAATGGTTTCCTCTCTGTATATTCAATAAACAATGAATAGTTACAATAACAATGTCAAGCAATAGCTTGAATCAAGGAGGAATTTGAATACCTAAGGAGGTCATTCGAATTCAATGAGTGAGTCTAGCTTAATTGACTGTAAGCCATTGGTTCACACTCAATTAACCATTTGACCAAAACCCTAATTGACTCACCAAACCCTAACTGAAGTCGGAGTGCAATAAATGATTGAATCTCAACTGAAAGAGATCAAACACATGTCATAGAAAGCCAACCATCAAGTGATAATCCTTCAATGAATTCAATGAACCCCGATGAGGTTAACTGAAGCTGAACTAATCATCAGAAGTTGGTGGAGGCGCCCTTGTTGACTCCAGATCATTAAATAATAATAAATAATCATTAAATAATATATTTAATGAGAGGATGCACCTTAACTGAATGGTTGAACTGATTGTAACCACCATTTAGCAATTAGGTGCATTAATATCACTCATATCACCCCTGGAGTGCTCCAGTTAGCCTCCTTGACTGTAGGAGAAGGCTAAGTTATCCTCCTTGACTGTAGGTAGGCATGGGTGTGACTGTATGATGTCAATTACTGCTCCACTGATGTCAATTAATGTCAATTATACTTAGGATAGTGATTTAACTAGGCCAATTTGACCAAAAAGAGTGTGTATGGTGGTAAATGTCTCCAACACAAACTAATACAAGTGGTTCTCCCGGTAGGACCATCGGGGACCACAAAAAGATACATATAGAATATTCTTCAAAGTTACAATATTTCAACACTCCCCCTTAACGAGAAGGGTATTCTACAACAACATCAACAACAACAATAGTAGGAGAGAGATAGGGGACATCATCAACATCATTAGGGTAACACATCTATAAATCATTGGAAGATTTTCAACATCATGTAGTCTTCATCTTCAATATTCAGTCTTCAGCAACATCAACACTTTAACCGCTTCAATCAGCAACAACTTTGACCGCTTCGATCAGCAACATCTTCAACACTTTGACTACTTCGATGAGCAACAACTTTGACCGCTTCGATCAGCAACATCTTCAGCACTTTGACCTTTCGATCAGCAACAATATCTTTAGCACTTTGACCTTTTAATCAGCAACATCTTCAGCACTTTGACCTCTCGATCAGCAACAACATCTTCAGCACTTTGACCTCTCGATCAGCAACAACATCTTCAGCACTTTGACCTTTCGATCAGCAACATCATCATCATCACACTCTGATCTTTTGATCAAAAACATCATCATCATACTCTGATCTTTCGATCAGTACATCATCATCATACTCTGATATTTCGATCAATACGTCGTCATCATCATACTCTGATCTTTTGATTAGTACGTCATCATCATCATACTCTGTTCTTTCAATCAGTATGTCATCATCATCATACTCTGATATTTCGATCAGTACGTCATCATCATCATACTCTGATCTTTTGATCAGTACGGCATCATCAACATCAGCTACAACCTACAATCCACAACTCAAAGACAAAAAGGTCTTTGGATCACTTTTGGACTTAAAGTCCAGGGATGATGCAATCCCACCACATTCTCGACAACCGAAGTTACCGGATTGATTACGGGAGAATCAATCCCTATCACTTTAGGACTAAGTCCAAGGATGATGCAATCCTGCCACATTCTAGAGGACCGAAGTCACTGGATTGATTATAGTAGAATCAATCCCTATCACTTTAGGACTATGTATAAGGATGATGCAATCCTACCACATTCTCGAGGACCGAAGTCACTGGATTGATTACAGGAGAATCAGTCCCTATCACTTTAGGACTATGTCGAAGGATGATGCAATCCTACCACATTCTTGAGGATCGAAGTCATCGGATTGATTACGAGAGAACCAGTCCCTATCACTTTAGGAATAAGTCAAGGATGATGCAATCCTACCACATTCTCAAGTACTGAAGTCACCGGATTGATTATGGGAGAATCAGTCCCTATCACTTTAGGACTAAGTCCAAGGATGATGAAATCCTACCACATTATCGTGGACCGAGGTCACTAGATCACTTATGGATAGATGTCCCGGGATGATACAATCCCTCTTCATTCTCGAGGACCGAGGTCCCCAGATCACTTATGGACATATGTCCCAGGATGATACAATCCCTCTTCATTCTCGAGGACCAAGGTCCCTGGATCACTTTAGGGCAAGTGCCCAGGGATGATACAATCCCACTGCTACATCACTACTCCCCCTTTCGGGGAAGGTATTTTCGAACCACACCAAGCTTATCTCAAAAGTATTTGAACTTTACTCGGGATAGAGGCTTTGTCAACACATCATCATCTAAACCATAATCATCTACATATTCAGTATGTGAATACTGAACTATCACCATCTGTATCTCCAGTATGTGAATACTAAAAGCAGCATCATCTATATCTTCAGTATAGAAATACTAAAAGAATCATCACCTCTATAGTCAGTATAGAAATATGGAATCACAATCATCTGCATCTACAGTATCTAAATACTGAAACATTATCATCTACATCTTATCTCGTATGTAGAAATACAGGATTTCTATGTGTTACAACAAAACACAGGGTTCTCTGTTATCACAACTCTAGTTATCACATAGAATCATTGTAGTATCCATCTTCAGTTCAAAGAGACCTGATATTAGCTTCCAAATCCATATGGCTTCACAACTTAGCAGAGAAATCTGCTATGTATGCTGCTTCAGCCGTGCTAAGAGAAACACTGGATTGTTTCCTGCTAAACCATGAACTCATAGCAAACCCCAAACAAAAGCATCTACCTGATGTGCTTTTCCTGTCTGAGATACTTCCAACCCAATCTACATCTGTATAGTCATACAATCTGTAGTCATGGTTTCCATCATAGTATAGACCAAAGTCTATAGTCCCTTTCAAATATCTCATCACATGTTTTGCAGCTATCAGGTGAACCCGTCTAGGTTGAACTAGATATTGACTCAAGGTGTTCACAGCAAAACAAATGTCTGGTCTAGTATTTTTTAAGTACATCAATGACCTAATAATCTGTCCGTATTGAGTCACATCCACTAACTCTGATGAGTCATCGGCTAATAACTTCAGGTTGGAATCCATGGGTGTGGCCATGTTTTTTTTTTTTTTTTATTCAAACATATCAAATCTTTTCAAAACTTGCACTGCATACTTTCCCTAATTGAGAAAGATTCCTTCATACTTCCAGACCTAAGAAATAAAGTATTCTAAGACAAGGTCTAAATTCTTCAGCGAACTTCTTCTTGCATTCTACAATTTGTTTCTCATTCCCTGTCATAAATAGATCATCCATATATAGTAATAGTATGACAAGTTCATCTTCTACAACCTTGTAGTAAAGGTTAGGATCGGATTTACTCTTGGCAAAGCCCATTCTTGTCAGGAAGCTATCTATTCTTCCATACCAAGCTCTGGGAGCTTGCTTCAGGCCATAGAGGGCCTTCTTCAACTTGCATCCATCTATCTTCAACTTCAAATTCTTGTGACTATTCAATGTAAAACCCTTTCTCAATCATACCATTAAGGAAGTCTTGTCTTTACTTCATCATGGAAGAAACTACCATGATAGTTCTAAAGGAAGTGTACCTTGCTTCCTGGAGTAAGTGTCTCTTCAAAATTAATTCCCTCTTTATAGAAACCTCTAGCCACAATTCTTTCCTTACTTCTATCAGTAACATATTTTATCTTGCAAATCCATTTGGAAGATACCACATTCTTGCTTTCTGGTTTGAGTACTATATCCCAAACATCATTCTAGTATTCTTTCATCATAACATCTTCCATGAGTTCGTCTTGTCAGGTCATCAACATATCCTAGTATTCTTCATTCAACCTTGAAGGTTGGAACCCACTTTACTCTTGGTAAAGTCTTGATCCATCATGTCGTATCATCTCAAACTCAGATATCTTCTATAGTCACTCCCCCTGAAGTGGAGTATCATCTTCCTTCTTTATTCTATACAGGTGGTTCTATGCTTGATATATACTTCTAGTAGGTCTGGTCAATAGAGTATGTTATGTCATAGTCTATTCTTTCAGAGGAAAATCACGAACCTTGCTTTGTACACTTGTTCTTGTAGATCCATATGGAAGATACTACGTACTTCCCTTTATGTCTTGAAATCATATCGTATACATAATTCCCCATGATCAACTATTATTCTTTGATCATAGCTTCTTTCATAGCATTATTTTCTTCATCTTGAGTTATCTCTCGTACCCATGGTGGTCTTCATCCTTCGAGGTGGATCTACCACTCTCTGACGCTCTTTCTTTCGTCATGATGTCTCTGACCCTGGGAGCTTCAGATTTATTGGAGTGAATCTTGAAATGCCATCACTTGTTCTTCAAAAAAAGTCTCGTCCTTCTTTTCTTGTAGGAGGTTGTATAGGACCTTTCCTACAATTCAAATGTACCAGTGGCATGGTTAGAACCATTTCATGGAACATATATATAACGACAAATTCTTATGCATCATGCAACTGTTTAGCCAATATAACATTCATCAATATTTCATGGAAACTTTCTAGATGACATCATTGAGATTGTGTGCTAATCCAATATGTCAGCAAGGAGGTTTCATTCTAGATAAGTAGCAATGGAGAGGTGTATAGTACCATGAGCTACTTACTCATCACATGCATACTGTCATTAATGCAAACATTCTATCATGCATAACACATCAACTGAATACAAAACAATATCATGAAATGACAATTGAATACTTATCTTTTATTTTTCATGGGTAGACTCCTTCTTGATCATTCTGCATCATCATCTTCTTCATTCATGAAATCATCATTTCTTATCCAAATGATAAGATGGATAAGAGGTTCTTCAAGAATTGAGTTATTCATATTCCTCATCACTTGAGGGATCTTCTTTGAATGGTGAGAGCTTGATCTTCAATTGCTCCCATCTTCTTCTTCTCTTATTATGAGTCGAGATTTTTCTTCTTCCCAAAGTCAGCTGAAAGTAATCACTTCCTTCTGGCACACATTCCTTGCATGAATGAATCCCATGATCCTTGGAGGCCATTCAAGGTGGCTATCACTAATTTTTTTCTTAAGTTCATCTTCCGAAAATAGCTTGGTCAAGGAATCAAACATCTCTTTCGGTGTCTTTAGGAAAGACACTTGTGGTACAAGTTGATTCGTGACTGAATCAACAATGATCTTCTTGTCCTTGACCAAGTTCTTCTGGTGTAAGGCTTTGAGCCTCATCTCCCTTTGGAACTGGAACCTCTCTATTCATGTAGGTGTCCAATTCATTTTCTTCAGAGAGATCAAATAATTCCATGCTTGGAATTTTTCAACTTCACCAAGCTTATCGTCAAGCTGATGAGAACCTCAAATGGAAATAGCAAAAGATTAGATCTTACCGATTTGAGGTGTCTGTCCTAGTTCTGGAGCTAGCTGATCTAGGGTTTGTCAGAGAAACCCTAATTTTCAAAAATTCAAATATTTAAAATATGATTGGATATAAATATATATCTCTTCAAATGGAGCTGTCCAATGTACTCCTTTTCTGAAAACAGTGGAGGGAAGCTCTCAGAACAGGAAGCCCTAGTTTTCCAATTTCTTCTGCAGAAATGTCTATTACTGTTTCTATGATATATCTAAAATTACTGCTCCTCTATCTCTGAAAATTCTCACTGAGGTAACCTCACATGTCCCTGTTCCAATACCATAGGTTTCATCTGAACTTATTTCACCAATTTGGACTTATGATCATTTTCCCAAGGTGACCTGATACAGGACTGTTCATAACAGCGAAGTTGTATGGACTTCCACATGTCACTATTTCATCTTATGGGTCAAAAATTTGGACCAAAGAAATTAAATTCTGTGCCCTTTCTGGAACATCTTCATAAATGTCATTTGGACCTCTGTATCTCAATATATAGCAATTATCCCCAGGTGTCCTGTTTAGGGATGAATATGGAAGAGGCTAGAACCCTAACGTGGAGGGATCATATCTCCCATAATATAGTGAATCGGAGGCTAAATTTTGGACACAGTGTAGATCAGGTTTTTGTATTCAGCTGCTACAATTTTGATCTCCTGAGCCTTTGCAAATCCCAAGATATAGAAAATTTACCAAAACTTATCAGGTTTAGTATTTAGGGTTTTTCCAGCTCGGGGTCAAAGTAGGGTTTGACTTTCCCGGAGTTTCACCCAACCAAAAATCTTGAACCAGGTCTCTAAACTTTGATTTTGATGAGGAGAGAAATCCTATGCCAGGCTCACACAAAAAATTCCTCTTCTGTAGAAAGCCCTAATTTCCCGCACCGAAAACTAAAAATGCTCAGAATCGAATTCTGCTTCGACAGAAAGATGCGCCCTTCAATGGAGAGTCATCCTAGCATAATTTTGCTGATGGATTGTGGAGAGAGACCCAAAAATTAAGAATCCCTAGCTTCTGTAGCTGCACAATGTCTTCTTTCAGGGTGGCTCTGATACCATGTTGAATTTTTAATGGTTATATCAGATCTTAAAATCATTTAGCATTATAACAGCATAACCATAAGCCAAAAGATCACTGAAAGATAGACAAGCACAACCATACAAAAAGAACACAAAGATTTATCCTTGGAAAACCCTAGAGGGAAAAACCCAGCAAAATCTTTCTCAATATAGATTCTCCAAATAGATAAAAGATAAAACCAACAAGGAGATCAAAGCCTGATCCTCCTCCTTCTCCAGCTACTTCTCTCTTCTCCACTAATGCGCTACACAAGTGAGAGTGTGTGCTCCAAATGAGGAGTGCTACACCTCTATTTATATTCATCCGTTCACTTTAATTATCAATTCCGACATTTAGGCTCGAGTTATACATGTAGATTCAAGTAACCGCATTGGGGTGCTAATGACCCACCTTTACAATTAGAGGGGACTACCTCATGAGTCTTATTAGTTCTTCCGATTAGAAGCATCGGGGTACAAATTAATACAAGTGGTTCTCCCAGTAGGACCATCGGGGACCACAAAAAGATACATATAGAATATTCTTTGAAGTTACAATATTTTAACACTCAGTAGCAAACTTAGCTCAGCAATTCCACTTTACCTATCCCCTCATCAAATTTCTTCTATGCTTGACTTTTTAGTTTGCAGTAGTCACAAGGTTCATTCACTTAGAAATCAGAATGAGTAGTGAGCCTCCTCCTCAATTTTATGGTATTTATAAGATTCCCTAGGTCTTTGCGCCAGTTTTGGAATTAAATGAACCAGCAACTCAGTTGCCCCTCTCAAGGAAAATGACCACAATTTTAGGTATTATGCATCCTGCAACAGCTAGAAAGTGAAATGCTAGTGATTCCACTTGTCAACCAGCCTTCTACAGCTACTCATTCCTCCTAGTGGGTTAGTGAACACTCATTTAACAGTCTCCCTTAGATAGGTGTCTCTTATTTTTAATTATTAAAATAAATAATTCTTCAATTACAGTCATCCTTGAAAAACTTGGTCATAAAACTTTACAATAAATTTAACATAATGTTTTTATAAATTAAATAATAAATATTTATTTTTCAGCTCTGGGTATGTTACAGAGCAAAACTTGTCACTCCTAAACAACTTCACATATATTGGGACGTGTCCCTTGGCAATGGTTTTGTAAATATGTCGGCTAGGTGATCTTCATACCTGCAAAATTATAAACAAGTTTCATTTTTATTTACCAATTCTCTTATGAAATGATACCTTGTGTCAATGTGTTTGGTTCTCTTGTGGAACACATGGTTCTTTGACAATGCAATGGCTGAACTGTTGTCACAGTAAATGGTTGGTAGTTCTTCCTGGTTCCGCAACAGGTCTCTTAACATTGTCTACATCCAAACAACTTGACATACAACACTTGTAGCTACAACATACTCTACTTCTGTTGAAGAAAGAGTTGCAATGGGTTGTTTCTTTGAATCCCATGACACCACACTTGTAGGAAAATGAAATTTGTACCAAGATGTGATTTTCGTGTCATCTATGTTTCCTCCATTATCATTGTCGGTGTATCCAATGAGTTTAAAATTTTCTAACGTTGAATGCAAAAGGTCCTTTATGCCACTTACATACCTCAAAATTCTCTTACCTGATTGCCAATGAGAATATTTTGGTGACTCCATGAACCTTGAGATCAGACTTACTCCATACATGATGTTTGGCCTTATTGCAGTAAGATGCATAATTCTACGAAGCATCCTTTTAAATAGTGTAGGATCTACGTTTGATCCATCATCATCTGTGCTCAATTTTAATCATGTTATTACCGGTGTTGGGGATTCCTTGCAATTAGCCAAATTAAATCTTTTCAAAATTGCATTTGCATACTTGGATTGTGATATAAATATACCACTTTCATATTGTTAGACTTCAATTCCCACAAAATACTTCATAAGCCCCAAATCAATCATTTTGAATTCACTTTCCATGATTGCTCAAAAATCCTCTATGCCAAAATAACCAATAAATGTTAAATCATCTACATACAGACCGACAATTCACATGTTACCTTGCTCATTTAATTTGATGTACAACGTTGGTTCACTTTCAGTTCTTTGAAATCCATTTTGGATGAGATAGGAATTAATGTGACTGTACCAATATCTAGGAGCTTGCTTCAATCCATAGAGTTCCTTTTTCAACCTGTATACTTTGTGTTATTGTCCTGAAACTTCATAGCCTTGTGGTTTTTCTACATACACTTCCTCCTCTAGATAACCATTTAAAGAAAGAGATTTAACATCCATTTGATAAACATGCCATTTGTTTTGTGCAGCAATTGCCAAAACTATTCTGACGGTGTCCATTCATGCAACAAATGCAAAAGTTGCATTGAAGTCTATACCAGGTTGTCGTGTGAACCCTCTTGCAACCAATATTTCCTTGTGCTTCTACACATTTCCATCAGCATGTTGCTTGGTCTTGTAAATCCATTTCACATTGATTACATCCTTATCTTTTGGTACATAAACCAACTCCCATGTTTGATTATTCTCAATGCATTCTTTTTCTTCATCCATGGCTTATACCCATACTATATCTTCGAAAGCTTCCTCAAAATTCAGAGGATCATAGATTTGAGAAAATAATGTGAAAACTGAGAATGAACTTGGTGTACCAGCCTCGTATATTTCACACAAACTTCTTGACTTTATTGGATTTTTTGATGTCAACCTCGTCGAACTTCTTGATGTAGTTTGTTGCGATCTTAGTGTACTTGTTGGTGTAGCTTGAACTACAGCTTGTGTCAAAGTACTTTGTGTTGAAACATGTCAAACTGTCTTAGGAGTGGTCGAGGATACGATATTTTGGATTACATGTGTTGTTTGAACCACTTCCTCTACCCTGTCATAATGGTTGACCATCAACACAATCTTGAAATTCTTCTGGGTAGTTCCATCCCATAATTCATTCTTGACAAATTGAACTTATCGACTGATAATTACTTTCCTTGTGAAAAGGTCATAAAGTTTATATGCTTTAATATCTTCAAAATCACCAACAAAAATATATTTGTGTCCTTTATTTTCTAATTTCATTCTCATATCATTTGGAACATGTCCATATGCGACACAACCAAAAACATTTAAATTAGAAACAATGTGTTTCATACATGTCCAAGATTCTTGAGGGAGTTTTCTCTTCACACTCTTCATCGGGCATCTATTCATGATGTAAATAGTAGTCACCATAGCCTCATACCAATATTCATTTGACAAATTCTTGGCTTCCATCGTGCTACGAGCCATCTCCATAATGGTTATGTTCTTTCTCTCTACAACACCATTTTGTTGAGGTGTATATCACACAGTAAATTGCTTATGTATGCAATGAGTCTTGCAAAAATTTAGGAAGTCATTTGAGACATATTCACCACCTCTCTCCCTCCTTAATGTATTGATGTTTTATCCACTTTGCTTCTCCATGAGTGCTTTGAACTACTAAAAATATCCAAATTCATCAAATTTGGGTTTCAAAAAATATACCCATGTTTTTCTTGTGAAGTCATCAATAAAAGTAAGAAAATAATTGCAACCTCCTATGGATAGTTTCTACATTGGCCTACAAATATCAAAGTGCACAATTTCAAGTGGTGTGAATGATATATATGACTTTCCAACTAGAAAAGTCTCCCTATGTTGCTTTCCAAAGATGCATCCTTCACAAACTCTCTCGGTTCTCTTAAACTTATGTACAAATTATTTCTTTTCATTCTGAATAATATAATAAAATTTAATGTAAAAAATTACATTACAAGCTGTATATTGTTGTATAAGTGATATCAGAGCACAAGTTTGCAGGTTGTTTTTAAAAAAACTTCATGTTTTTGCACGTAGTTTTCGTGTTCGGGAAGGATTCCTTAGTTTTTATCTGTGCATTTAATCAGACACGATGGATTGATTTTACCGGAGTCTAAGTGCATAAAACCCTAAAACGAAGAGCTTAGCTCTGTATTTCAAGTTTAACATTGAATTTTTTTCATTTTTACATAATTTTTTCATGATTTTTCAGCATATTTTCTCCAGTGTGTTTATTATTAGATCAATATGAATTCATTGATTTCCATTGTTGGCATTGCGCTTAGTGAAAAAAGATAATTATAAAGAATGGTTCCAGAAAATCAAACATACTTTGATTTTTAAGGAATTGTGGTATAATATATGTGAAAGAACATATGACAGTGAAAGTGAACCAAAACAGCTCAAAGATGACAAACAACTTGTAATTTGGAAGAGTAAAGATAAAAAGGAATATTCTTTAATTTCTTCTTCTGTAACTGAAAAGGTAAGTCGACTTATTCTTTCCAACACCATGGTGTTTACAACATTAAAGAAATTAAAATATCTTTATGAATCCCATTCAGAGTTGGAAATTATACAGTGTTGATGAAGTTATTTAATCTTGAACTGAAATATAATGATCCCATGAAGTTAGATTCATAAAATAAATCTCTTTTTCATGATATTGAATCTAATGGTGTCAAGGTTGATCTGCAACTCATTACATTCATTAAATCCATGTATCCTACCTATTCACACTACTTGGAATCTCTTCAAGCTAGTGGACAAATGAAAGCCATCACATTTGATGTTCTTGTAGAAAAAATTGTAGAAATAGAGAAATCCTTTGGGAAGAAGGAATATATTCCCAATACCAATGTTGAGACTCTGTGTCTTGCACAGAAAGAGCAGAGTTCTACATGAGAGTATGTCAGTCATGACAATAGCAGCAGAGGTCATGGTAAGATATTTTTAGAGGCAGGAGGTAATCAACAACAAGGTGACAAGAAACCAAAAAAAAATAGATAGATAGAAGATTTGTTTAGTGCTCTAGGTGTGTAAACTTGGTCATACTTCCTCTCATTGTCAAACTCCTTAGTAAGAGCAGCAACCTCTAGATAAAGGAAAATCACTTGAATCTTCTCACTATATTGTTGCACATTGTAATCTTAGTATAAATGAAGTTTTTAGTACTAGCTTTTCTTCTTGGGAAGACACTTGGATATTAGAAATTGGAGCCACTTGTCATATGACCTTCCGAAGAGGATTTTTTGAGACATGCAGTGCTTACATTGATGGATTATTTTACTTTGTTGATAAATCCCAATTAAATCCTTTGGTTGTTGGATGTATTCGACTTAAATTACCAGGACTTGATGATTATATTTTACATGATTTTATTTGTCTTCCTCAATTTAAAAAAATGTAATGTCTCTCATTCATATTAGGAATCAAGGGCATTCTATACATATAATTGATGGTATACTTGAAATACACAAAGCATTTGATCATATGATTGTTGTGTTTGGTATTGAGGAAGACAGTCTTTTGAAACTCAGAGGAACATCATATTTCTGATCTAATTCTTCTCATTTGGCTCAAGATAGTGATACTTTTTCGTCCAACTTGTTATGGCATGATGATTTTGGTCATATTAATTATGTTAGATAGTATCAGCATTATGAAACAACACTAAATTTCAATACTTCCTACTATCCCAAGAAAACTTTCCCAATGTGATGCTTGGATTTTAGGCAAGCATAGGAAACAACCTTTTCATGACTCTAAGTCTTGAGCTTTTGGGAATCTATTTCTGTGAAAATTTTCGCAGGTGGATCTCCAGCAACAAAATAAACCTCACAAGTTTTACAAATATATACATCAAAATAGAGAAGAAAATTTGATCAAAATCATTGGAGAAGAAGAGTTCTAACCGTAAAATGTTTACATGGTATTCATATTCAAGATGTAGGGAAAATAATAATAAATCAAAGAGAATTTATGAATAAATGGAGGGATTTGAATTCCATTCAAGGGACAGGCTTAGTTGACATTGAATCCATCTCCATATAGATACTAGTGGCAACTCGTGATGGGAGACCAGTTAAGTGAATGTGGTTGGAGCATGAGGAAGACACTAATCTAGAAAATAGAGAGAGGATCTCTAGAAGGCACATGAGGTGACTTGTAGTGGTCAAAGAGGATAAACTTAACTCAAAATCATGGGATCTAGGAAGAAGAGTCAGTTAACTACGTGAGACTGGGACAAGGTGCCTTAAATCAAAGAATCTAACTCAACAACTCCTAAAACCATGCATGAGGGAGCATAAGGTCCTAAAATATAGGGATGAGGCACATGAGAGGATAATGGAGGCCAATAATGACAAAATTAAGCACTGTGGATTCAACAACATAATCTAGGTTCTAGGAGGCTCAAATATTGATTCATGGAATGCATAACTAATGCATGGCCAAGGTCTAGATGGATCAAATGTTCCAACACCCCCTTTAAGCAAGAATTATGAAAAATAAAGAAAAGTAGGGCCCAATAACAAAGGTTAAGCTCATCCTTTAAAAAAATTATTTTCCCAATACAACTTAAGTAAAAGAGGAAAACCACATGGGAATAACCTCCCTTCAAAACAAAACTTTAAAAAAAATCAAATCAACGTTCACCAACTAATCAGTCACCCTAAGCAGTGATATCAAGTGAATGAATGAATATATCTAGAGTTTGTTCTAAAGATGGAAAATACTACAATGTGATGATCTTGTCATGCACTAATACTTGAACGTAATGCGTGTGAATATCTATGTGCTTTGTTCTCTACCTATGAATAAGATCAGTAGAGATTCTTATGGAACTATGATTGTCACACCATATGACTGTAGGTTTGATGGAGAAAATTCCAAACTCTGAAAGTATGCCTTGTAACCAAACACATTAAGTGGTTGCATTCACAACACCCTTGTATTAATATTTTTTGTAGGAGAGTACAATGGCACTTTTTTCTTGCTTGAACAACAAAATGGCCATCACCAAGCATGAAAACATATCTGGAAGTTGACTACTGATCTGAATTGTTACCATCTCAATCTTAATCTGTGGACCCAATGAGATCTAGTGAAGAGTGGGATGCATATTGTATTCCATGAGACCTTGTTCCTTGCACATAATGCAATATTCTTTTGGATTCCTTACAATGGATTTCATGTAGATTTTGCATATATATCAACACTACACTCACCACAAAATAAATATCAGGTCGAGAGTGTTTCAAATAGAGAAAACTCCCAACTAGTTGTTTGTACAATGTGTTGTTGACTAGTGGAGTAGAATCACCATCTTCTAGTTTAAAACCAGAGAGGAATGGAATATTAGAAGGCTTGCACTCTAACATTTTGAAGTTTTTGAGTAGATTTTAAATAAATTTAGGACAAGACACCTTTATACCTGAAGTAGATTGGTTGATTTCAAGACCAAGAAACTGTCTCAACAATCCTAAATAAGCCATTGAAAAAGCATTATGCAAATCAAATTATATTGAAGCAATATGATCAATGGAGCTTCCAGTAATCAAGATATCATCAAAATATAAAACAATAATGAGAAGGAAGCCTCCAATATCCTGCAAATAAACATTATAATCTTATTTTTCATCTTACGAAACTATGTGGTAGAAGAAAGCTACCCATTTCGGCATATCAGACCCTAGGATCCTACTTAAGGCCATTTAGTGACTTCTTCAACCTCCACACAAGAGAGGGGTCGTCAACATAACCTTCTATATGCTGCATATAAATTTCCTCCTCAATATCCCCATGGAGGAATGCAATTTTCACATCCATGTGGTGAACCTCCCATTACTTGGATGTTGCAATCACCAGAACTAGCCTAATGGAATCCATTTTGGCTATCGGAGAAAAAGCATTAGTGTAGTCAAGAATTTGGACTTGTGAGAATACCTTAGAAACCAATATTGCCTTTAATTTTACTAATTTATTAGCTGCAACCAACTTTGTTTTAAAAATCCACTTGTGTTGTACCAATTTTTTGTCTGGAGGAAGGGAGACTAGCTCTCAAGAATGCTCTCGGGTTCCATTATTTTGAAGAGACTAGAACTCATCATCCATGGAATATTACCACCTTGTATATTTTTATGCTTCAACATATAAATATGGATCATATCCTAACATTAGAAAACATCTTTCAAGAAAATTAGGATCACTTACAGAGAGTGCACAATGTGCATCTCTGAATTTAGGCCTAGTTTTCCTAGTGTCTCTATGATCACTTGTAAGATCTCTTGTTGCTTCAAGAGTCTTATCATCCCACTTGGGTCTTGAAGGTGCATTACGATCTGCAATTTCATGTTGATATTCATCATAAAAATCAAAATCAGAAAAATCATTGGAGGCATCACTTACATCATCAAATGGAGGGCTTGTGCATTCTCCTTCTTCCATTGGACTTGTCTACAATGGTTCTTCTTCAAAATATACACTCCTCTTGATGAAAATATTCTGAGTGAAGGAATCATATAGATTCTAAAATTTTTCATTCTCAACATAGCCAACAACGATGCATGCCAAGATATGAGGCTACAAATCCTTTCTCTTCTCCGGAGGAATTATGGCCCAACGTTTTGAGCCAAAAATTCTAAAATATGACACATACAGTTTAGGCCCCATCCAAGATTCAAATGGTGTCATTCCTTTTGCAGCTTTGTGAGATACCCTATTCTCAATAAGGGTTGCACAATTTATGGCTTCATCCTATGGTCTTGAAGAAATAGACTTAGACTCTAAAATACAGGTACCCATCTCCTTCAATGTTCTATTTTTCCTCTCTGCCACACCATTTTGTTGAGGTGTGTATGGAACGGTATGTTGTATTTGAATGTCAGCATGAGAACAAAATTACTGCAGCTCCTTATTAATGTATTCTCCTCCATTGTCTATCCGAAGGTCCTTAATCTTTTTCCCATAAAATTTCTCAACATAATCTTTAAAATCACGAAAAATCCCATACACCTCTAACTTATTCTTGATAAAATACACCCAATAGAATATACAGTAATCATCTATGAAAGTAAGAAAATACTTTGCATTTCTCAAAGAAAAATTAAGAAAAGTACATGTGATATCATAATGAACCAATTCAAGAGGTGGAAATTTTTTCTCAATTCTTCCTTTCTCATATATGTGCTCTAGATGCTTGTCAATGATGCAACCTTGACAAATACCATTTGAGAACTTAATATTTGGCAGCCCTTCAACCATTGAGAACTTGTGAAAGTATTGCAAATACTTGAAGATCATTTGGACAAACCTTTCATGCCATAGCTTGCTGGTCTCATTGGCATGAGTTAGAAGTGCATTTGGAGAAGAGTGGGGAAGGAAATGATAGAACTTGTATACCTTTGAATGGTGGTCTACAACTCCTAGTGCTATGATAATTCTTCTAGTAGAAATTTCAGCAATATCTACTTCATTTGAAGTAAAGGTGACTCTATAGTAATTCCAATGTGTGTCATTTGATACATAGAGAGAATATTAGTAGAGATATTATGAACATACAACACATTATTGAAGATTCCATTCTCTAACTCAATTCTTCCCTTTCCTTTGGATGAAATTTTTGAGTTGTCTCCCATCACAATTGGAGGGCCACCAAAATATTCAAATTCAATTAAGGACTCTCTTGAGGATTCCATATGTATGGATGCACTAGAATAAATTATGAATGAGGAGGAACTTGAAATACCTGCCTTCGGATCATGGAACCTTTCTTTTTGTTTTGTGTTTGAACTTGCATATTTTCTCTTGGAACTCTCAGGAACAAAAATATTGTTGTTCTCAAGAAGCTGACCCATCATGTATATAGTTATATTCATACAAGAACTATTTGGATTCCATCCTTTATGACAATAGGTACATTTTATATTTTCCTTCTTCTTCATATGTTTGTCCTTCTGAGGATTCGAATTATAAGCTATTGGCTTGGGATTCTCCTTCTTTGAATCTGACAACTTCTTATATTTGGCTTACATCTTCCCTTTGGATTTATTGGAATCACCAACAAAAAGTGCTTGGTGTTTTGATGGCTTTATGGTGCCCATTTGGACCAATTTTTTATTCTCTTGGGTGAGGGATTCCATGAACTTTTCCAAGGAAGACATATTCTAGTTTTGAACTGCCAATTTTGCAACATGAAAAGTTGATACAAAGACTAAGTATTTTGAACCCAACTTCAAAAGTATAGTCAAGATCAATTGATCTTATTTCTTCTCAATACCACACTATCTGAGCTGAAGAACCCAAGATTTGAATTTCGTGAAAAATATTGTATGGAGTCAAAGTTATTGGGGATTAGTGTAACTAATTCATTTTCTAGTTAATGCCTCTCATCTCATATATATTTCCAAACAGTGATTCGAATTTGCTCCAAATTGTATTTGGAGTGGTCAATCCATCGAGGTGAAATAATCCTGATATCTGGAAATACTAAGGCATAAAAGACCATACGCTTCACCCATCCTGTTGTACCATTTTTCTTCTCTATAGATGAATTTGGCTCATCCTTGGTGCCCATAGTGACTCTATAAAGATCTTTTCTTCTCAGAATAATCACCATCTCTTCTTTCCAACCAAAATAATTGAATGGAGTAAGGAGAATTTGTTGGGACTCCTCCGTATTCAAATCCTACACACCTATGAGATTGGAACTTATAACCTACACTTTGGAGAAAACTCAGGAAGAAAGTTTTATATCAGCACACTCAATCTCTACTACAACATTGAGCACTTTTAGGAGAACATCACACCTGAAAATATCAATTTGGATGAACCAAATTGACCATAGGCAATTTCCTCAAGAATTATGTGGTTGCTTCACTGCTTCTGGTGCATCAATTGAAGTATCTGAGATGAATTGGATTGTTGGATGGATATGATAACATGTGAAAATTTCCATAGGTGGATCTCCAGCATCAAAACAAACCTCACAAGTTTTACAAATATCTACAGGAAAATAGAGAAGAAAATTTGATAAAAAAAATCACTAGAGAAGAAGAGTTTTGAATTAAAATATTTACATGTTATTCATCCACAATATGTGGGAAAAATAATAATACATCCAAGATAATTCATGATCCTATGGAGGAATTTGAATTCCGTTCAAGAGATAGTCTTAGTTGGCATTGAATCCATCTTCAGACAGAGACTAGTGGATGCATTATGGGAGAACAATTAAGTGAATGTGGTTACAGAATGAGGGAGACACTAGGATAGAAAATAGGGAGAGGATATCTAGGATGCGCATTAGGTGACTTATAGTGGTCAAAGAGTCTCAACTTAACTCAAACTCATGGAATCAAGGAAGAAAAGTCAGTTAACTAGGTGAGACTAAGGACAAGCCACCTTAAATCAAGGAAACTAACTCAACAACACATAAAATCATGCATGAGGGTGTATAAGGTCCTGAAAGATAGGGATGAGGTAGATGAGTGGATAATGGAGGCTAAAAATGACAAAAATTAAGCACTAGAGAATCAACAACATAGTCTAGGCACTAAGAGGCTCAAATATTGATGCATGGAATGCATGGCTAATGCATGGCCAAGGTATAGATGGATAAAATTTTCCAACAAGGCCTTATTCACTTATATTTGTGTGGGCCTATGCTTGTTTCATCAAAAAATGGTAATAAATATTTAATGACTTTTATTTATGACTATACACGAATGTGCTAAGTTTATTTATTAAAAGCAAAATCTCAAGATTTCGATACATTTAGAAATTTTCATTTATGGATTAAAAATTAAACTCAACTCAATATTGGAATGCTTAGAACTGATAATGGTGGTGAATGCACATCTCAGGATTTCAAAAAATATTTGCAGGACAATGGTATTAAACATCAAACCACTATTCCTTATAATCCACAACAAAATGATGTGGCAGAACGTATGAACAGGACACCACTGAATATGGTAAGATTCGTGATGTTTTTTAAGAATGCTAAGTTCATGTTTTGGGGAGAGGAAGTTCTTTGTGTTGCCTACATTAATAATAGAAATCCTTCTTATGCACTACAAAATAAAACTCCTTATGAAATGTGGCATGGCCATCTTCCAGTTGTCAATATTTTTAGTATTTTTTATTCCACCTGTTGTGCTTTGATTCATGAGTAGCAAAGAAATAAATTGGAAACAAGAAGTAGAAAGTGTATATGTTTGGGATATTCTAATACTTCCAAAGCTTATATATTGTATGATGAAGAAAATAGAAAAAATATTATTTCTAGAGATGTTAGATTTCTTGAATTTGACAAAGATGCACTCACTATTAATAAATAAATTTCTCATGTTGATAGATTTCACTCTAAAAAATTCTATCATGAAAGGGATAATGAACTTCCAAAACTTGAAGGGGAGGGATTTGTTCTAAGTCAATCTTTGGACTTTCCTTTGATAACAGCAACTTCTTCTAATGCACAAGTTCCTATAGAAATAGAGGGTCGAAAAAGTGTTAGTTTTTCAACATTAAGCTACCATTATGTTAGGATATTTACTGAGAGAACAACAAGTACAGCAATCAAACACAAGAGACAATAAACACAGTTTTTTTCATCGGGGAAACTATAAATGGAGAAAAACCCACAACTTGCTCAGAGATAGAATCAGCACAAGATGTAAAACCCTAAAATAGTAAGATGCACTCCTGACAGCAATAATCTTCTTCTTGTCTAGCCCCAGTGTCTTTTCCTTCCTCAACTATGCGCTACACTTGAGTTTGTGAGTGATGTATGCTAAATAGAGACCCCCAGCTCTCTATTTATACTAATCTCGACATGACTAAAATCCTACTAGGGCCGAACTCTACTAGGAGAGTCTAATAACCCTAGTGCCCTAGAACTGTGGGGACTTTAACCCTTAGACAATCGGAGGGTTACCCACTATGACTTGACATGACTTGTTTACATTATTGATTCTCCCGATCAGAACATTGGGGCATGACAACATGACTCAATTACATAATAGATACATCCCGAAATAAACATCGGGTTACAATATATAAGATACATATATGAATACATTCCGAAGTTACAAATAGATCAACACTCCTTCTTAACTAGGAAGGTATTCTTTCGACACAATTTTCAGCACCGGTATTCTTCTCTGTATCAACTGGATCATCTCGTCATCTGCATCTCGAGTCTTCTGAGTCTTCAAGTCATATTCATTCTTTAAATCTGGATCATCTCTCGATCTGGATCATCATCACTAGATCTGGATCATCTCTCAATCTGGATCATCATGGGACATCATCACTGGATCTGGATCATCTCTCGATCTAGATCAACATCACTGGATCTAGATCATCACTTGATCTGGATCATCATCACTGGACTGGATATGGATCATCACTCGATCTAGATCATCATTGTTGGTTCTGGATCATCACTCGATCGAGATATCTCGAAGTCATCATAACTGGATATGGATCATAGCTCGATCTGGATCTCATCTGGTCATCATCATGTGTGATATCTCATCATAGGAAGTTCTATAGAGCCAGCCTTCTTTCATGCTGGTTGTAGGCCTAGCCATTAGGTAGGTCTTTGCCCAGCACTTACATCTGACCTACTCGTCAGAAAGGCACACCCATCACTCACATATGATCATGTAGTAACCTACAATCACATCAGAAAGGCCTAGCAATCACATTCACCAGCATGATAGGACATCACATCACTAACATCTGTGAAAAGGCTTCAACACTTATATCTGACCTGGAAGGAAACAAGTCCTCCACCCTTGCCAGAAAGACTTGCACTCACATCTGACCTGGAAGGAACTGAATCCTCTCACCATGACAGAATGGCCCCCAGTCCCAGATTGAGCTACCTGGTAACGGACCAGGTGCCTCCATGCTCCCAGAGAATGGCAATTGCCCTTATATCTGACCTGGTAGGAAACAAGTCCTACACCCTCACCAGAATGGCTTGCACTCACATCTGACATGGAAGGAACTGAATCCTCTCACCATGATAGAATGGCCCCCAGTCCCAAACTGAGCTACCTGGTAATGGACCAGGTGCCTCCACTCTCGTGGAGAGTGGTAGTTTCCCTTACATCTGTCCTACTCGACAGAATGGCCAGCACTCATATCTGACATGGAAGGAACTGAATCCTCTCACCATGACAGAATGGCTCAGCCCTTACATCTGACCTGCTTGTCATAATGGATTTGGATCTTAGCACTCATATCTGACATGGAAGGAACTAAATACTCTCACCATGATAGAATGACTCAGCCCTTACATTTGACCTACTCGTCAGAATGTCTTTGGAACTCATCACTTTCCCTTGGAGGAAACCTCAATTTAGAGAACACCAAGCTTCTCCCTGAAGTACTCGAACTTCATTCTGGCCAATGGATTCATCAACACATCAACTATCTATTCCTCTGTCGCAACATATTGGAGCTTCACTGCTCCTCTCTGCACCATATCCTTGATATAGTGATACTTGATCTCGATGTGCTTCGACTTGTCATGGAACACTGGATTCTCTGACAAATTCATGCAACTCTGGTTGTCACAATGTATACAAGTAGAATCCATCTGGAGATCAAATAAATCAGATAGTAGCTTCTACAGCCATACTGCCTCACAACTAGCTGAACAAGATGCAACATACTCTGCTTCAGCTGTACTCAGTGCCACACAGGATTGCTTCCTGATAAACCAAGAGATCATACATGATCCCATACTGAAGCAACTACCTGAAGTGCTCTTCCTATCGATGGCATTGCCTGCCCAATCTGAATCAACATAACCCTCCAGGTTAATATTCTAATTCGTATCATACTTGAGCCCATAATCAACTGTACCCCTCAGGTACCTCAGAATATGCTTTGCAGCAATCAAGTGAACATTTGTTGGATCTGTCAAGAACTAGCTCAAGGTGTTCACAGCAAAGAAAATTTTTGGTCTCATGTTCGTCAGGTACATTAATGATCCAATCATCTGACAATACATCATAGCATCAACCGAATCTGATGAAGAATCACTCAATAGCTTCAAGTTTGATGCCATAGGTGTGGCCATAGTCTTGCAGTCCATCATCCCAAACCTCTTCAGGATCTCTACTGCATACTTCCCTTATCCAAGGAAGATTCCATCCGCACTCTGCCGCACCTCCATACCTAGAAAATAATGCATCATACCCAAGTCCTTCATCTCGAACTCGGCAACAAGCTTTCTCTTCATATTAGTAATAAACCCATCCATACCTGTCACAAATAGATCATCTACATATAGTAGAAGCATCACTGGGTTGCCATCTTCAACCTTGTATTAAAGGTTGGAATCTGCTTTACTCTTGGTAAAGCCCAAACTAGATAGAAAGCTATCAATTCTATCCTACCATGTCCTGGGTTCTTGTTTCAAACTGTACAGGGATTTCTTCAATCTGCATACATGAGACTCCCTGTCATGTGTCTCAAAGCTGAGTGGTTGTTCTACATACACTTCCTCTTCCACCACACCATTTAAAAAAATAAGTCTTGACATCCATCTGGTATATCTTCCATTTCATCACTGCAGCCAGAGCAAGTACTGATCTAATGGAAGTGTATCTAGCTATAGGTGCAAAGGTTTCTTCATAGTCTATTCCCTCTTTCTGAGAGAAACCCTGAGCTACAAATATTGCCTTATATTTTTCAATGCTACCGTCTGCAGCATGTTTGATCTTATAGACCCATTTGGAAGGTGCAACTGACTTCCCGTCTGGTCTTGGGACAACATCCCAAACATCATTCTTCATGATCGATTGGTACTCTTCGATCATAGCATCCTTCCATTCTTTCCGTTCTATTGCTTCTTCATAATTGGAAGGTTCTTTATTAGTGAAATCACATATTAAAGCTACATACTCAGAACAGGATCTGGTCCTCTTTCTTTCTCTGTGATTCTCTTCTGGAGCCCCATATATTTCCACACCTTAGATAAGTTCTCATACCCAAGCAGGTTTCCTCTTATGAGGATTCTTCTCCAGAGGTGGATCTACAGGTCTTTGTGGTTCTTTAAATTCTCGATCTTCTTCTCGAGTTTCTTCATTCATGGTTGTATCATGAATTCTGGGTGCTTCTGCTTCTTCAGGTTCTTCAGCAGGTCTCTTTCTGGATTTGTTGTAAACTGTGTCTTCATCAAATGTCACATCCCTGCTGATGTCAATCTTCTTGTATCCTAGAAAATATATTCTATAAGCCTTCGAGCTTTCAGAGTATCCCAAAAATATACCCTTCTTTCCTGAAGGATCTAATTTAGTCCTCTTCTCTTTTGGAATTTGGATGTACACAGGATAGTCGAATATTCTTAGATGGATGAATTCTGGTTTCTTGTTGGAGAATAATTCTTCAGGAGTCTTGTTCTCAAGTACTCTATGTGGAGTACGGTTTTGTACATACACCATTGTTTTGGCAGCTTCCACCCAAAGATTCATAGGAAGGTCTTGATCATGAAGCATTTCCTTTGCAGCTTCCATGATAGTTCTGTTCTTCTGTTCCACAATCCCATTCTGTTATGGATTATAAGGAGTGGACAAATCCCTCTTAATCCCTGATTCTTTACATAGCTCTTTGAATTCATTTGAAGTGAATTCTCCGCCATTATCTAATCGAATGGTTTTGATCTTCTTTTCAGTATGGTTCTCGATCAAGGCTTTGAATTCCTTGAACTTACTGAATACTTCGTCTTTGTTCTTCATGAAGTAAACCCATGTCTTCCTAGAAAATTCATCAATAAAAGAAACATAATATGCATACCTTCTTAAAGATTTTGATGACATAGGACCGCATACATCAGAGTGGATGATTTCCAAGATTCCTTTTGCTTTGCTT
The DNA here is from genome assembly GCA_001517045.1 of Pseudotsuga menziesii. Taxonomy (NCBI): domain Eukaryota; kingdom Viridiplantae; phylum Streptophyta; class Pinopsida; order Pinales; family Pinaceae; genus Pseudotsuga; species Pseudotsuga menziesii. The sequence continues at coordinate 525,048 of LPNX010781485.1, read as the reverse complement.
TCGCTGCTTGGAAATGACTTCTTTGTATTCTTTCCTTTTGCACATCCTTTGCAGACCCCATCATGTTTTGCTTGGATTTCTGGAATACCTTCGACAGCTTTTCTTGCAATAGGTAGTGTTCTGTAATGCACATGTGGAAGCCTTCTATGCCAAAGTTCACTTGGCTCTACTATGTCATGGACCAAGGCTTGTTCTGGATGGCCCTTTAATTTGTAAAATCCTCCTTCTTGTTCTCCAATCACTACCACATCATCGATAGTTTTTTCCTTTTGGCCACATGATGACTTGACCATCTATGAATGTAACCCGCATTCCTTTTGCATCTAATGTTGATATGGAGAGAAGGTTCTTCTTGAGTCCTTGTGAGGTGATTCATGTTCTGACAATATCACAAAGGATTCCTTGAATCCAGTCATATGTATGGAAGCCCCACTATCTATAAGCCAATCATCACTTCCATGAGTAATGTTACCTGTAAGAGCGGATATCAAAACATATTCACCCTCGCGTGAAGAATCTTCACTTTCATATCTGGATCTCTTCCTGGATAGTTCATCATCCTCTACAGCATGAGCATGATGTCTTCTTTTGTTGCTCTTCTTCATTATCTTCTTTTTGTTAGGAAAATTCCTTGCATAGTGTCCTGCTTCATCACATATATAGATACATCTTTTCTAGTGTTATCTTTGTGAGAGTGCTTACCTCTAGAGCTATGAGGTCTTCTTTTGTTTGACTTGGAGTGTACCGTGAGAGCTTGGTCTTCACTTCCCATCTTCTCTTATCGAGCTGCTATCTGAGGTTCTTCTTGAGAGAACTCTTTGGCATAGTCTGTTAAACTTTACTAACTTCTTTCTAGCATAGATTCCTTGGATGAAATAATCCCATGACTTAGGAAGGCCATTCAAGGTAGTCATTACAATCTCTGCATTTTCCACTTCTTCATCAAATGCTTCTAGTTTCTCTTTGATCTGAGAAACTCTTGTGAAGTAAGACTAGATTTTTTCTGCATTCTGAATCTTCACATTCTTCAGTTGGTTTCTCAGGGTCATCTTCCAGTTTATGTTCTTCCCTTCAAACAATTTGGTTATGGCATCAAACATAGCTTTAGGTGTCTTGAGAGAGGACACCTATGGGATAAGGTGATCCTTTATAGAATCAGAAATTATCCTCTTTTCCATAACCATCTTCTTCTTATGTAAGGCCTTTGCCTCATCTCCCTCTGAACTAGAACCTCCTCATGGATGTAGGAGTCTAACTCATTTTCTTCCAAAACCAGGGAGATCCTATACTTCCAGGCTCGAAATTTATCATCTCCCTCAAGCTTTTCATCAAGCTTGGTATGATGAGACATCTTAACTGAGAACCTCAAATGGAAATACAAAATAGTTTAGATCTTACCAGGTTCAAGATGTCGGATCTGAAACTTGAGCTGAAATCCTGCAGAGCTGGTTCAGGAGCAAATTAGGGTTTTTCTTTTCCGAAGTTCTGTCCACCCAAATGCCTTGAAATTTGTCCCTAACTTCAATTTTGGGGAGGAGATTAATCCAGGCCTGGGCTCACTGAAAAATTCCTCTTCTGTAAAAATCCCTAATTTCTGACAATAATGACAGGTCTAAAACTAAAAAACCTCATAATTAGATTCTGCTTCGACAGAAAGATGTGCCCTAAGGAGGATAGTTATTCCACCTTACTTTTGCTGAAAATCTATGGAGGAAGATGCACAAACTAGGAAGCCCTAGTTTCCAGCTGCACAGTGTCTTCTTCTCAGGTTAGCTCTGATACCATGTTAGTTTTTCAACATCAAGCTAGCATTATGTTAGGATCTTTACTGAGAGAACAAAAATTACAACAATCAAACACAAGAGACAATGAACATAGTGTTTTTCATCAGGGAAACCATAAATGGAGAAAACCCCGCAACTTCCTCAGAGATAGAATCAGCACAAGATGTAAAACCCCAAAACAGTAAGATGCACTCCCGACAGCAGTAATCTTCTTCTTGTCTAGCCTCGGTGTCTTCTCCTTCCTCAACTATGTACTACAATTGAGTGTGTGAGTGATGTATGATAAATAGAGACCCCTAGCTCTCTATTTATACTAATCCCAACATGATTAAAACCCTACTAGGGCCGACCTCTACTAGGAGAGTCTAATAACCCTAGTGCCCCGAAACTGCGGGGACTTTAACCCTTAGACAATATGAGGGTTACCCACTATGACTTGACATGACTTGTTTACATTATTGATTCTCCCAATCAGAACATCGGGGCATGACAACATGACTCAATTACATAACAGATACATCCCGGAATAAACATCGGGTTACAATACATAAGATACATAGATGAATACATTTCGAAGTTACAAATACATCAACAAAAATTTCTTTATATTGTTGATAAAATGATTAAGTTAAGTCTTAGAGATAATGAAGAAATTGATCTTGAAGAAGAAATAGATAAAACACCGCATCAAACAATATGTAGATCAACACAAGCCAATACACTTCCAAGAAGGTATGATGATTTTGAACTTAGAAAAACTATGACAAGAAGTTCTGCGAGACGGAATGAAGAAAATGTAGGTGAAGTTACTTCAAGCTCAAGTAACAATTTCCATAGTCTTATGATTGTGAATTAAACTTTGTTGTTGTTCATGAACTTGCCTCCTTTCAAGAAGCAACAACTAGTGACGCATGGAGAAGTGCAATGTAGAGAGAGCATGATGCTCTCATAAAAAACATGGAACTTGGAGCTTGGTGGACCCTCGAATTGGAACCAAGCCTATTGGTTGTAAGTGGGTAAATAAGAACAAGTATAAAGCTAATGTCTCACTTGAAAAACACAAAGCGAGACTTGTAGCAAAAGGTATGCTTAGAAAGAAGGTGTTGACTACACAAAAACATTTCCTCCTACAACAAAGTGGGGCATTATTCGAACTTTATTTTCTTTAGCAACACAAAAAGGATGGAAAATACATCATATGGATGTTAAAACTTCCTTATTCAATGGATACTTGAAATAATATATCTATATGACTCAGCTTGAAGGTTTTGTTGTGAAAGGTCAGGAGCAGAAAATATGTAAATTGGTAAAATATTTATATAGTTTGAAGCAAGCACCCTGAGCATGGTATGAAAAGTTAATTGAGCATATTCTCAAATTGAATTATAAGAATTTTAGTCTAGATGATACAACTTTATTTGTCTATAAAGTTGGAAGATCAGTTGTGTATCTAGTTGTCTATGTCGATGATTTGTTTATCATGGGAAATAATGATGACTATATAGCCTCTATTAAAAGGGAGTTGAAAAAGGGGGTTGATATGACATATTTTAGGTCACTACATTATTATTTAGGAATTTAAGTAGATCAAAAACCAAAGAAAATTTTTATTTCTCGGAAGAAGAAAAAAATATTGGCGAGCTATTGAGGAAATTTGGGATGCGGGATTGTAATTATGTTTGCACTCCAATGGAACAGAATATAAAGCTTACTTCAAATTAAGGAAGTGCATTTGAAGATCTAAAAAAGTGAAAGAAGCTTATTGGAATTTTAATTTATCTTACTACTACTCGTCCTGACATAAATTTGTTGTATAAATACTTTCCAGGTTTATGCATCATCCCTATGAAGGTCATTAGGACGCAGCAAAACAAATGCTAAGATGTTTAAAAGGCACTCAATATTACGGCATCAAATATTATTAAGTTTCATACTTCCATATCCCTAGTTATTCATATTATTATTTTGATGGAGATAAAGAGCATGGGGTGTCTACTTCAGGTTATTTGATGAATATTGGATAAACAACTATCACTTGGAGATCACAAAAACAATTTGTTCATATTGATTATACAATTGAAGCTGAAGTTGAATTATAAACTGACTAAATTTGTCCATATTACATCTCACATCATCTTTGGATATGAACGTTAATGCATCGATTTATGCTTCATTCATATATTTTCGATGTAATCAGGGAATTGTTAGGGGAAGTGAAAGAAGGGAGTTTCGAGAATTGTCCAAAATCCCATGAACACCTACATTTGTTCTGCCTTAATTACAAGATTTCATCGGAGAGAATATGTGGGAATATTGCTTGAAGATGAGGAGCACTAGAAACTAAATCCTTAAAATTAGATAGAACTAAAATTCATCATCTGCATTCTCGGAGTTTAGAATACGAGATTTCTTCTCTATGTCTAGATCCTCCTCTTCGTCGCTTTCCCCTATGCATTCAAAAAAATACACAAATGTTGAGCTTCTTCGAATACTAAAACAATGAGCTTATTCTATAAACAACTACAAGAAGGAACTTTAAATGAACTTGCTTTCTTCTGAATCGCCATCACTTGGCAAGTGCCCCTCAAAGAAATCATCTCTCAGCAGTTCAGTCAGAGGAATCGTCACCAGATCCAAAGCCATGTATTTTCTCTTCGCTCACTGAGGGTGTTCAATGTTGTTTGTCTTTGTCTTGGCCTTTCCCAAAGAAGAAAAATCATGAAAGCTGATAAAAATGGAATGAAATCATAAAAAATTAAACTTTTCCTCCATAAATTCACCGAATTTACCATTTTTTTTCTTCGTCAATTTTTAAATATTTATTTTCATGGTATCGCACCAATAAGATTCCAAAGAAATTCATACAATTTGTTTTTAAAAAAATCAAAACATTAGGTACACATTGTAATAATTTTGCAATATTAAAAACTAATCTAAATATTTAATTAATTTTTTACTCCTCCATATAATAGAATTTGCAGATTTACAAAAAAATAATGGAATCACCATCCCATTCATTCAAAATTACAAGCCAGACGTATATAAGCATATGTTGTTCCCAGAGGTTTTAAACACGTGACTAATAAACAAGCTGACACAGAAAAACTTGAAATAACAATCAAAACCTATGGGTGGAAAAACCTTCTGCTCGGTCTTTGTCCACATGTTACTGAGGAGGAACCTCCTCCAAGATGGGGCATCCACCTTGGAAGTCATCATCAAAAGTCAAAGCAAGATTTTTTACCGATAGGGGAGAAGAATTGTAGATGGGTTCCTCGCTGTCGTAAACCCGCTTATTGAGAAGAGGCCCAATTGTTGTAGGAATTGGAAAATGAACATTGGTTGTCACCATATGAACCGGGATAGTGCCCCTCTCCATTGACCTCCCACCAGTAGCACTGCCACTCCCCACCTCCATGTTTCTCGCTTAGAGTTTCCCACTAGGTAGGTTCTTCCAGGAAAAAGTGGCATCCAGACCATTTAGTTGGTCATTCAGATATGTCAACTTAGCCTTGGTCAAGAGCACCGTGCTACAAGCGAAACTCCAATTGCTTAGCATCTTGTCTATGAGGGTTCCCATCATGTTCTTAATTAACCAATAATGATTGATTTTTCCACCCCCTATATCCATGGCTAAATGCTCATTAACTAATCGGACCTCACAATCATCGATCAAAACACAGAAAAGCATGATAATAATTCAAATTAAATTATTACCATTTAACATTTTTTATATATAAAACATTTTTATTAAATTTCAAATAAAAAATTATTATTTTGTATACGAAAATGATATCCACGACTATTCTTTCCATCATTCTTTATATGTATATAAAACTAACATTTTTATAAAAATTTAAATAAAAAATTGTTATTAGTCCCTACCTTCAGGTTGACAGGGACTCTATGAAAGGCCTTGTCATCATTTATATTTCTTTTCACAAAAAACCAAAATATGTTTAACTTATTTATCCTAAGTTTGGTATTACAATTTATGAACAACACTATTTATTAACTAATTAATATACTCCATGCTTTTTTTCAACCAATCACTTAATTCATCTTCTTATTTGGCCTCATCACGAGGCACATTAACATTTTTCATTAAGAAAGTTAGGTTAAATTACTTATGGTTGAATACTTTCTTATGAAACCGGATAATGCCAAAAATCAATCTAGCATTGCTTCATGAACATTAAATGTTAAATTTTAAGACATAAGATGAATGCTTGTAGTATGTTGTGGTTTCATTTTTGCACTGCCTTGGGCCTGCTATGTGGCAGTATAGCATTGTTTTTTTTCCAAGATTCCACACGTCTTCAAAGCTACTGATACAAGTAGCAACTCAAACCATGATGAATGTTACATATACAAGTAGCAACTCAAATTTTTCAGACAGCTTGCTACTACTCCTTCACAAATGTTTCAGACACCTTATTGCTACTTCTTTGAAATGGGATCCCACACAATGTGGACACCATAGACTGACACATAAAGGTAGCAAGATGATTTGCTAGTAGTGGTTGTTGGTCTCGATCCTACTTCTACTAGATTTTCTCCTGGTGTTGCTTTTCTCAATCACGGATGATCAAGGTTATTATTTTTCCCTCATGAGTGTGTGCAATGCACGTGTCTTCTACATGTCTATGAATTGAACTTGAATTTGCAATAGCTAGAGCTAGAACAACCTTAGATGGAGACCAGGTGGAGCTGGAACAACCTCAAATAGATACCACTGCAAGGACCATTAAACTAATACAATTTTGGGTCTATTATGAAACTATGGTGAGTGGGAATCCTCTGCAATATTTTGATGGGTGAGTGAGCATCCTCTGCAAAATTTTGATGCCACTTATTCCTAAAATATATAAACTATTTGTGACAAAGTTAAGAATATTTTGGATTCGTTAAAATAAGCCATTGAATCTACTGGATACTTGTCCATAGTCAAATCCATTTTAGTGTGCCTATAAATATATACCTTGTAGTTGTGCTGAGAGCCAAAATTTTTGTTTCTAATATACTTTATTGCTCTATGTCTTCAACCTGTCGCTTGGCTCTTTTCTCCTTTTCCTCATCAAGCCACTTCTTCGTTTGAATTCCTGGTGAAAACAAATTGATAACCGTCAGAAACCATAAGTTGAAACACCATACCCTATGAAGGTAGAAGAAACTACTTCCATTTGATTTGGCTACTTTTTCAAATAAAAAATATTTAACGCTATTAGTAAAACAAATTAGTTATGCATACACGAAATGACAAGGCTAATTCAGTGATAGAAATGCTCTATGTTTAATCTGATGCTCTATCGGCCTTTAATGTGATGCAATTCAAACATGGAGTAATTCAAACATGGATTCATTGTAACAGAGAGAATCGTATCCCTCGTCTAAGAATCTAAGGCCCAACACGAAGATATTGTTCCACAGAGAAATTATATGAACACAGTATTCGCCCATTGAAAAACGACAAAGGAGTGGAAGAGGTAATGATAATTTTGGTGCACTTTCTTTATGGATCGAACAAGATTTCTATGTATGCACATGAAAATACTACAGTTCTTTTATTTTCAATCTTTTTGAACTGTATCCTAGAAAAACTCCTAGACTACTTTAATTTGCAAAGGAACAAATCTGGTTTTTAAGATGTCTTAAAATTTGGGAGAAAAATCGTTTCTTATTTTCTGCCTTAAATTTGTAAGTTGCAGGATTGTCATAGGGGAACCCGACACTAATTATCATGAATTTTCATATTATTGTAAACTCCAAAATTTAATGCCCTAGATCTTGAGGTATTTAAAACAGGATTTGGAGTAAGGTGTGAGACTCACCATGTTGTTTATAGAAGGACTGAAAAAATTATGGTCAGATGGAGACCAATAAACAAGTTACGTTGTGGTAGTAATTCGTATTTCCCTTGTCAATTACTCTTAAATTTGATCATGCTTCATATCATTTATGGTCCTTGATATCTTCCTTATATTTGGAGGAAGAGAGAGCAACATTAAATAAATTCCCTTATGGAAAGAGTTGATCGAGTCTCTATGAATATCACCAACATATTCATCCCTTATGGAAAGAATCAATCTGGATTTTATCATAAGGAACCACATTTCGTATGGATCAATGGCCTTCATGGATGGACCAACCCAACCCAAAATCGCGGATAGCAAGAACATGAAAATCCCAAAATTGAAATCAGTTGTGATGGATCCATCCATAAAATCCTGGAGGGTCAGTATAACCCAGAAAGAAAATTTTAATATCCTCTCCACACTAAGAGAAAACACATAGAAGGCAGTAAAATATTCCACGATTCTTTTGCTATGCATTACATGCAGTTGAGGGAGAACCAACACGGATTCCTGATAGGGAATAAACATATGGTCGCTATGAATCTAGATAAATCCATCCCTACACTTGGATCATTACCTTGATACCATTCCCCAACTTAACATCCTAGTAGATCCTAACCGCTAAGAAAATGGAGGTGAGTTCATGAGACTTGAGAGACAGTCCTACGCATGTCTTTTTCTTCATGAGCTTGTAAATCAGCACAGAAATCCCACAAACACAAATAATATTTTCCATGAGATGCATAACCACGGCCCATTAATCCCCAAATGCCAGAAACATCAGTGCTAGGACAAGAGTTGTTACAGTTGGCACTTGACATGTTTGTTTCTTCATAGATTTCCTTTGAAACCATGATTTCATAGCAATGAATAGATTCTTTGGTCATGTTATTGAACCCATCTTTTGTTTCTTTTCCTCCTTCCTCTCCAATGGAAAATTTCGTGCAGAAAATATGTATCCCTCCCTACACACAAAATTTCGTGATTATTATGGACGTGTGGAACAATGGTCTCCACCAATGGCCACAGGGATGCATTGAAAAATCCCTTTCTTAGCCTGCATGCATTTTGTGCATGGCATAAATGTGGCAATGCTGGTTTGACTCAGGTTGTGAGATGGTTGGGAACTTGGAACCCTCGTATTTCATTGAAATCATTTTTTAGTGTATGGATGAATCTCTTGATGAGGGTAGTAGCACACTTAAATCTAAAATTGAATCTATTGGAGAGCGATGAATTCCACTATAGATATCAAATTGGATCAAATGCCTTAAAAGCCTCCTTTCCCTTCACAACCTCTGTCGTTGATGTCTTTGTGTTACCCATAAATATCCTCTGGGCATGTATCAATTTCACTTCTTTACGTCGCTACCATCATTTCATTGTTAGCAGCTACATTGCACACATAAATCTTGACATGCTTCTTCAATGTTGTTGGCATGCTAGGAAGTCAATTGCATAAGACAGGGACTTGCTGCCTTTAGCAGCTCCCCTTATTTGGATTTTAAGATGATGAGTTGTAAATCTGTAAAGGGGAATATACAATATAAAACAACTGGCAATGGAACAGAACCCTAATATTACAGAGCCGCCTTAATCACAGCTCCACCCTTTATATGCCACAGTGTCATATGGTCACCACCAACTCAGTCGCAGGCTCGAATCCCCTAGGCCACTTGTTGAGGCTCCTATAAATTTTGACACACTGCAGTGGAAATAGTTCACCAAAATTTAGAAATAGCAGCTTGACCGCAACCTCTTTCAAACCAGAGCTGGACTGGAGACTGGGTCATTGCAGATTTTGAGAAGAAACTAGACTGAAAGGGAATACTAGGATGCAATCCCCCAAATTACAGGTGAGACCTCTCCACAATACAGTTTTTAATGACACAAAAGAAAAAAAGCATGTCAAAATATGTACAATATAATTTTTCCCATGGTTTTCCATGATGTAGAAGAAAACTAGAATAGTCTCCACATATTTGTTACATGTTATGACTGCATGTATCATGTTATGTGGTAGGTTTAAGATGTGTGTAAATGTCAAGATATATGTCATCATTTGTGGTTGTCTCCATATACGTGTACTTTTATGTGTATTATGTGACAACTTCAAGCGACATGTACCACTGTTAAGAGTATTATGTGATAGCGTCCAGCACCACGTTGCAGTGTTATGTGTCAGCTTGACAACTTCACACAGACAGAACAACCACCATGCTCAGAAGTTCTAACAACATACTTCATAAACCATACATAAAATTAAATGTTAGGCATAAAATGATATCTCATAGATAACATTAATGCATATGTTAAAAAAGGTTTACCAATTTCTAACTTTAACCTATGTTTTTAAAAAAAATGGCACTCTGCCTCGAGATGAGGCCAAATAAGAGTAAGAAATTGGTGATTGGTTGGTAAAAAGCGCAGATTATTTTGATTGGTTAATAAAAATGTTATTTATAGCAGGTCTCAGAAAAAATAGGATAAATGTTTTAAAATTGTTTTGGTTTTGGTACAGATTAATGAAAACAGTGGCAAGTCGATTCATAGAATCTCTGCTAGCCTGAGGGCCACCGTCATAATAGTAAATTAAGCAGTTGATCCCTCACCAACATTAGCGCTAATTATATGAACAAGTTTATTTGATGTAGACAAATCATCTTATGGAAATTCTAAAATCAAAGTTGTCATAGTTGTGAATTACTTGATTTATTGATGCAGACAAATCAGCTTAGGGAATTTCTTTAATGTTTCCAATTAGCAGCTATGCAGGTTGCAAATTGTCTGCAATATGTTAAATCTGGTTACTATTGAGAGGTGATAGGACATTTGTTTCTTGGTTGGCCCAAAATTCACAATTCCATGCTAATACACTTAAGACATTTGTTCCTTCCATATGCCCATATATTGCATGCAACCATGCCACATGGAATTTTATGCTTACACAAATACCAAAAGATTGACTGGTATATGAGCATATTTAAGCATATGTTCGAGCATATGCTTAGTGCTGTTAAACTTGCTAGTTCGCATACTTGTTAGTTTAAGTTATCCATGAATAAGAAGTCCTTGCATAATTACATATAAATAAATTAACGTGCATGCATAATATAATAAGAGAAAGTGTGTTTTTTCCATATGAATCGAGATTGAACTATTATGATGATGTTTGAGCCATGAAGAGACTTATAGGGTTTTTCCGTGTTTATTTTATTTTTTATTTGGTGTAATGTCTAGAAGGGAAAGGGGGCGTTGCATATGCTCAAGACAGGTGTTTCCTATGTATCTTCAGGAGGAGGGTTACATTTTTATCTTTTCTTTAGGTGCCTCCATTGCTCTAGTCTATAGTGCCTAATTTGCATATGTATTTTGTAGATTCTCCATATCGATATGTTTTTTCACCCTACTAAAGTTGCTTCTTTCATTGGCGAGGATGCTAGAACAAGCTTTCAAACAAGAGGATCTTGATCTCATGATGAACTGGAGCTAGGTTTTAAAATATGAAACTGGGTACTTGGAAGGAATGCGTAGGGATCAAAAAGGTAAACTCAAGTAATCACTTCCTTATATGGTCATGGTTTCAGACCAACGGGTTCAAGGGAAACTTACTCGCACATTGGTATATACTCTCCCACTACCTTAACCTCTGCCTTCACTACTTCGTCAATTTCCTATTATAGTCTCAGAGCTACCATAGATTTGGTACTATTGCTATGGGTTTATTTAGTTTCAATTTGAACATTAAAAGAATGGGTCAAGAACAGTAAAATATTGAGAATAATAGCAAAATAAATAGACCGTGGAAAGTGCTATCGATCCCAGCATCAAGACGACACCAAAAATAATCAAATTGGCTAGAAAGAAAACGCCAGTTTTATCATTATCAGAACCTGGCAAATATTTTGATGAAGAACAGCCCCATAAAGATCCATCATTATCAGAAACCCTACCACTATTTTCATGAACAACCTCCACTGCCCAGCATTTAGTTATTCAATCGGCAAGCATATTACATGATCTTGTCTATGATTCTCTTATGATTAGGAATCGGGATAAAGTAATCAACAGTGTTTATTTATAGAATAGTTTCCTTTAGAAAGAATGACCTCCTGGCTGTTAATGAGAAACTCACACAAATCATGCTATAGATATAGAGGCGATTGTGATTAGATTCCATATGGACTACTCAGCTAATAACAACAATAGTATTGGATCGTTGAATTGCATTGGAACTGCCTTATTTTCTTTATTTTTTTTATGCATCGCAAAAGCGAAAGTCTAGGACTATGAGGAAACGACTAGCTCAAACAAATATGTGGACCACTTGTTGAGAAACTAGGTAGGCTATTTATTCCCACTAAGAAAGTATTTAAAATGGTTTAGGTAGAAGAAGTAGAGCTTCATACTTTGGAATACCAGAGGATTGAGGAGTTTTTTGAAGATAAAGATTCAGATGGTTTTGATACTATATTGTTAAATAGTCCCATAGACTCTATAAAAACCAAATTAAAAGTTCTCAAATACGAGGGAACAGAATTCCATGGCATTTTCAGGTCTTTTTTTCCATTTTTCTCTACCGAGCAAACCCTAAATTTTCCAGAGTTTGTCGACAAGTGCACTTGTAATTACTCCTCTTCTGAGAGGGTAATTATGGACATAACTAAGTCAAATATCCTTTGTCCAATCAGACCACTTGTTGTCCAAAATACTTTTTCAGTTCCTGTTGAATTCACCCAAATGTCTAAAGATTTTAATGAAGAAAGTATAGTCCAGCTTTTCAGAGAGTCCACTATTGAACAAAAACATGTTTTCTTTAAAACTTGATTTAAGCCTGATGTCCTATTACAAAACCAGCCTTTTCCTATAAATTCCGGACTTTTTAATGATGAAACCCAATGTGTTATAACCCTTATAAGTCAGCTTTTAGGGTTATATACTGACAAGTATGTCACTAAGCCCTTATTGAGTCTTTTGTTCACAATCAATACTAGTCATGTTGAATCAGAAGGGTCAAGTCAGTTAAGCCAAACCTGCTGCCTTAAATTTTATGAGTTTCTAGCTGAGAATATCCATTCACAGCTATTGGACTTCCACAACACCATATGTTTCAGTTTTCAATCATATTTGGTTAAAATGTTCTTGGATCACAATCATTTTGTTCTTTATTTAAGAGAAAATAAAACCTCTAATATTTTTAAAAAATGTGTAACTTCCTATGTTGATTGTTACCTCCAGTACGGGCAACAAAAGTTTTAATAGATAGTAGTTGGTATATGTAGAATGCATGCCTATGTAGTGCAGCATAATACCTATGTCCATATATCCATATACCCATACATATCAAATAAAAGAGTTGACGTGGCAGTTACAATTTTTTTTTAAATATTAGAGGTTTTTATTTTCTCTTAAATAAAGAACAAAATGATTGTGATCCAAGAGGGGCTACTAAGGCAGCAAGTCCCTTCCTCCAGCTTTGTAAGTTGACTTGGATTGTAGACTAGAGAAACTGTTTTCAAACCAAATTGTAGACTAGAGAAACTATTTGCATACCATTTGAAAACTTTGCTTGCATAGACTACTCTTCCGCAAATTTGTAGCTTCTTCTAGTTCCATAGCTTATGCATGTGCCCATGTAGTTTCTTGACGTGTTTGGTGGATGTGGAATTGAGTATATGTTGTTTGTTGTCGGTGGGATCACCTCTTAGGGAATCTGACTATTTTCCATCCAGTGGGAACACCTCTCTTGTAATATGTGGGCTATCATCAATCAATTAATATCAAACATCAGCCACCTACCTGTGATATTTTTATCATCCAAGCTAGCATTATATTAGGATCTTCAACTGAGAGAATAACAAGCACAGCAATCAAAAACAAGAGACAATAGAGACAAATATTTTCCTTGAGGAAACCATGAAGGATAAAACCCTGCAACTTCCTTAGAGATAGAATCAACACCAAAAGTAAAACCCGAAAACATAAAGATGATCTCCCGACAGCAGTAGTCTCTCTCTTGTCCCAGCAACTTCTCTCTCACTCATGCACCCCAATGAGTGAGTGTGTGTGTGATAAATAGACAGGATCACTCTCTATTTATATTCTTTCATTCACTTAATTTCCACTCCAACATGTCGGCCTCACTTAACAATTACTTACTAGAGCCGACATCTCTAGGAGAGTCTAATAACCCTAGTGCCCCACAACTTGTGGGGACTTTTCCCCTCCAAGCAACAAGGAGGGTTATCCTTAACACAATGGTGGGGACTATTGCCCTGATTTACAATAACTCACCTAGGGCCAACTTCTCTAGGATATTCTAATAACCCTGGGGCCCCACAACTGCAGGGACTTTAACCCTTGATCAATAGGAGGGTTACCCACAATGACTTGACATAACTTGTTTACATTATAGAAACTCCTGATAGGCACATCGGGGCATGACATGACTTCAATACATTACAGACACTTCCCGGAATAAACATCAGGGTACAATACATAAGATATACAGGTGAATACATTCCAAAGTTACAAATACATCAACACTCCCTCTTAACTAGGAAGGTATTCTCTCGACACAATTTATCAGCATAAGTCTTCTTCTCTGTATCATTTGGATCATCATCAAGTCCTCATCATATTCAATTCATCTTCATCTGGATCTAGATCATCACTCAATCTAGATCATCATCACTGGATCTGGATCATCACTTGATTTGGATCATCATCACTAGATCTGGATCATCACTTGATCTGGACCATATCTAGTTCTGGAACATCTCTGCTAGATCATCATCACAAGTGCTATCTCTTGATTCTTCTCGTCACAAAAATTTCTACATATCCAACCCTTTTTCATGTTGGTTGTAGGCCTAGCCTCCATGTAGGTCTTTTTTCAGCACTTATATCTAACCCTAAGTCAAAATGGCCCACCCAGCACTTACATCTGACCATGAGAGGAACACATCCAACACCATGTCAGAAAGGCACACCCAGCACTCACATTTGACCATGAGAGGAACCAATCTAGTCATCTATGTCAGAAATGCCCAGCACTCACATCTGACCATGAGAGGAACCAATCCAGTCATCTATGTCAAAAAGGCCCAGCACTTACATTCAACCATGTGAGGAACCAATCCTACCTACATGTCAAAAGGGCTTTGCACTTACATCTGACCATGCAAGGAACCAATCATGCATGTCAGAAGGGCTATACACTTATATCTGATCATGTAGGAACCAATCCTAGAGTCACATCACAATGGCCCTTAGTCCCAACCTGAGTATTCCTGGTAACTGACCAGGTACCTCCATTCCAATAATGGCATTCAGCACTTCTATCTGATCATGTGGAAACCAATCCTATAGTCACATCAGAATGGCCCTTAGTCTGAACCTAATTATTCCTGGTAACTAACCAGGTGCCTCCATTCCAAGAATGGCATTCAACACTTATATCTGATCATGTAGGAACCAATCCTACAGTCACATCAAAATGGCTCATCACTCATATCTGACATGGAAGGAACCAATCCTCTCACCATGATAGAATGGCTCAGCCCTTACATCTGATCATGGAAGGAACCAATCCTCTCACCATGTCAGAATGGCTCATGGACTCATCACTTCCCCTTGGAGGGAACCTCGATCTAGAGAACACCAAGCTTCTCCCTGAAGTACTCAAACTTCACTCTGTCCAATGGATTTGTCAACACATCAGCTATATGTTCATCCATCACAACATACTGGAGCTTCACTACTCCTTTCTGCACCATATCCCTGATATAGTGATACTTGATCCCGATATGCTTTGACTTGTCATGGAACACCGGGTTCTCCGACAACTTCACACAAATCTAGTCGTCGCAATATATACAAGTTGCATCCAATTGGAGATCAAATAAATCAGACAGTAGCTTCCTCAACCATACTGCCTCACAACTAGCTGAACAAGCTGCAACATACTTTGCTTCAGATGTACTCAGTGCCACATAGGACTTCTTCCTGCTAAACCAAGAGATCACACCTGATCCCATACTGAAGAAACACCCTGAAGTGCTCTTCCTATTGATGGCACTACCTGCCCAATTTGAATCAACATAACCTTCTAGGTTAATATTTTGATTCACCTCATACTTTAGCCCATAATCAACTGTACCCCTCAAGTACCTCAGAATATGCTTTGCAGCAATCAAGTGAACATCTCTCGGATCTGTCAGGAACTGACTCAAGATGTTCACAGCAAAGAAAATATCTAGTCTCATATTCATCAGGTACATCAAGAACCCAATCATCTGACGATACATCATGGCATTAACCAAATCTGATGAAGCATCACTGAATAGCTTCAGTTTTGATGCCATAGGTGTGGTCATGGCCTTACATTCCATCATCCTAAACCTCTTCAGGATCTCCACTACATAATTCCCTTGTCACAAGGATATTCTACCACACCTCCATGCCATCATAACCAAGTCCTTCATCTTGAACTCAGCAGCAAGTCTCCTTCTTGCAACTTTAATGAGTTCCATTTTTCTATCAAGAACAAGTCATCAACATATAACAGGAGCATCACTGGTCTTCCATATTCAACCTTGAAGCAAAGGTTGGAATCCGCTTTACTCTCAATAAAGCCTAGAGTCATCAGTAATCTGTCCATCCTGTCATACCATGTTGAACCTCATGATCTTTTGCAGTCACTCCCTCTAAAGTGGAGCATCATTCTCCCTCTGTCTTTTGTACTCTATGCACTCTTTTCATGAGAAGCCTCGTGCTACGAATCTTGCCTTGTATCCCATGATGTTTCCATATACTGCATGATGGAACTATGAACTTCCCTTCATGTATTAATACTGCATCATAGACATCATTCTTCTTGAACTGGTCTTCCATTTCTTCTTGGTTACTTATTCATAGCTGGAAGGTTCTGCATCAATGATGTCACTACATTCGTCATATAATTCTTTATCTATCGTCACTTGTTCTTCGTAACAAGTCTCATCCTTCTTTTCTTGTAGGTGATTATGTACGCGATATTTCCTACAAGTCAAATGCATTAGTTGTATGGTTAGAAACATTTCATAAGGCATATTCATAATGGAAAATTCTTATGCATAAATATATGATCATGCAACTATTTTAGCCAATACAACATTCATCCATATCTCACAGAAACTTTCTAGATGCCTTCCATCTCTACCAGGACAACATTGATATTGTGCACTAATCCAATATGTCAGCAAAGAGGTTTCATTCTAGATAAGTAGCAATGGAGAGTTGTATAGCACCATGAACTACTTACCCATCACATGCATATTATTAGTATACTGTCATTAATGCAAACATTCTATTATGCATAATACATCAACTGAATATAAACAAATGCATAACAAAACAATATCATGAAATGACCATTGAATACTTATCTTTATTTGTTTCGTGGGTAGACTCCTTCTTGAGCCTTCAGCTTCATCATCTTCTTAATTCATAATAGCATCGTTTCTTATCCAAATGCTAAGGTGGATAAGAGGTTCTTCAAGAGTTGAGTTCTTCATATTCCTCATCGCTTGAGGGATCTTCTTTGAATCGTGAAATATTTATCTTCAGTTGCTCCCATCTTCTTTTCTCTTATTATGAGTTGCGCTTCTTCTTCTTCCTAGAGTATGCTGAAAGTAATCACTTCCATCTGGCACACATTCCTCACATGAATGAATCCCATGATCCTGGGAGGCCATTCAAGGTGGCTATCACCACTTTTGCATTCTCCACTTCTTCTTCTACTGCTAAAAGTTGTTCTTTGATTTGAGAGACCCTCGTAAGGTATGATTGTATGGTCTCTGCATTCTGGATCTTCACAATCTTCAACTGGTTTCTAAAAGTCATCATCTGATTTATGTTCTTCCCTTCAAATAGCTTGGTCAAGGCATAAAACATCTCTTTAAGTGTCTTTAGGGAAGACACTTGTGGTATAAGGTGATCCTTGATAGAATCAACATTAATCATCTTGGCCTTGACCAAGTTCTTCTTGTGTAAGGCTTTTAGCCTCATCTCCCTCTCGGACTAGAACCTCTCTACTTATGTAGGTGTTCAATTCATTTTCCTCAAAGAGATCATATACTTCCATGCTTGGAATTTGTCAACTTCACCAATATTATCATCAAGCTGATGTGATAGATCACTTTGAAATCAGAACCTCAAATGAAAATAGCAAAGGATTAGATATTACCGATTTGAGGTGTCTGTCCTAGTTCCGGAGCTGGTTATTCTAGGGTTTGTTAGAGAAACCCTAATTTTCAAAACTTGGAATCTTTTAGATCTAATTGGATAGAAAAATAGAACTCTTCAAGTTGAGCTGTTCAATGTACTCCTTCTCTGAAAACAGTGGAGGGAAGCTCCCGGAACAAGAAGCCCTAGTTTTCCAATTTCTTCTACAGAAATGCATGATACTTGTTCTGTGGTATGTCTACAATTACTACTCCTCTATGTCTTAAAATTAGCACTACAGTAGCCTCACTTGTCCCTATTCCAACACCATAGGTTTCATCAGAATTGGTTTCACCAATTGGTACTTATGATTGTTTTCCCAAGGTGACCTGTTTCAGGACTATTCATCATAGCGAAGTTTTACGGACTGCCATGTGTCACCATTTGATCTTCAAGGTCTAGAAATTATAACATAGAAATTAAAATCTGTTCCCTTTTTGGAACATCTTAAAAAATTTCATTTGGACCTTTGTATCCCAAGATATAGCAATTTTCCCCAGGTGTCCTGTTTAGGGATGAATCCTGGAAGAGGTTGGAACCCTAACTTGGAGGCATCATATCTCATAGGATATAGAGAATCTAAGACTGAAATTTGGACACAGTGTAAATAAGGATTTTATATTTGTCCTATGAAAGTTTCAGCCTAATCCTTCTCCAATCCCAAGATATAGTGAATGTACCAAAACTTATCAGTTTTAGTATTTTAGGGTTTTTCTGACCCAGGGTCAAACTAGGGTTTGACTTTCTCGGAGTTATACCCAACAAAAAATATCGACTCGGGTCTCTAAACTTTGATTTTTATGATGAGAGAAATCCTATGCCAGACTCACTCAAAAATTCCTCTTCTGTAAGAAGCCCTAATTTCCCGCACCAAAAACTGAAAATGTCTGGAATCGAATTCTGCTTCGATAGAAAGATGCGCCCTTCAATGGAGAGTCAGCCTAGCATACTTTTACTGATGGATTGTGGAGAGAGACCCAAAAAATAAGAAGCCCTAGATTTTGCAGCTACACAATGTCTTCTTCTCGAGTTAGCTCTGATACCATGATAGATTTTTATCATTCAAGCTAGCATTATATTAGGATCTTCAACTGAGAGAATAACAAGCACAACAATCAAACACAAGAGACAATAGACACAAAGATTTTCCTCGGGGAAACCATAAAGGAGAAAACCTCGCAAATTCCTCAAATATAGAATCAGAACCAAAAGTAAAACCCGAAAACATAAAGATGATCTCCTAACAGTAGTAGTCTCTCTCTTGTACCAACAACTTATCTCTCACTCATGCGCCCCAATGAGTGAGTGTGTGTGTGATAAATAGACAGGCTCACTCTCTATTTATATTCTTTCGTTCACTTAATGTCCACTCAAACATATCGGCCTCACTTAACAATTGCTTACTAGAGCTGACATCTCTAGGAGAGTCTAATAACCCTAGTTCCCCACAACTTGTGGGGACTTTTCCCCTCTGACCAACAAGGAGGGTTATCCTTAACACAACAGTGAGGACTATTGCCCCGACTTACAATAACTCACCAAGGGACAACTTCTATAGGATAGTCTAATAACCCTAGGGCCCCACAACTGCGGGGACTTTAACCCTTGATCAATAGGAGGGTTATCCAAAATGACTTGACATGACTTATTTACATTATAGAAACTCCCGATTGGCACATCAGGGCATGACATGACTTCAATACATTACAGACACTTCTCAGAATAAACATTGGGGTACAATACACAAGATATACAGGTGAAAACATTCCAAAGTTACAAATACATCAACACTACCTGGCTTAAAGGAATTGCCTCCTTCCTAGCGTGAAAGAAAGCGATCCTGTCAGTGATGCTAAGTGGGTGCATTGTAAGTAATAAGCGGATCTTGTCAATGGTGCTAATATATACCATTGGATCGTAGACATGACCATTTGATTAACTAAATCATAGCACTATTAGATGCAACAGGGTTATGCAAACATTAGAACGTTACGTTGATCCATGGCTAACTGGCTATGCACTTGATCATTGGCTTGCTTGATTTTATCATGGACTTGCTAAATTGAAGCGGGCTAGGATCAAAACCGGGGATTTTTTTTTATCGATTTCTTGCTAGATGGGGGCGAGACAGGGGCATTGAATGAACCCGAGGTAGATGCTTCGAGGGACATCGTTAAATTATTTTGATTGTAATGCTTATATATGTTGCTACTCAATATGTGTTTTTCATCTATTTATTGTGGGATCGATTGCACCCATTTCGACACAGTTAACCTGTTTCCTAGGCGGGACTAAGCGGTCAGATGTAGGAGGGAGGTGTGAGATAGAGCTACATAGTTCTTCATAGTTGTAGTTTTGATGAGCTACCACGAATAAGTACATGAACTGTTCCCATGTGTGAAATGATTTCAGTAGGTAGGAGTACATATCTCATGTTTTTGTGGTTTTGTATTTATTTGATTTTTTTTTTGTATCAACAATAGAAAATGAAAATCAAATATCAAGATGTAGAAACAAGAAACTGCATTTTAAGCATAATTTTCTAACTTATTTGTGCAACAAAAAATAATAATTAATATTAAAATATGATTTTGTTACATACTGCCCTATCCTCTTAAGACGATAGATAATGGTGCCATCATTTAATTACACATTTTGGTCAGTAAATACTTAATTTTGTATCATTATCATATCATTATGTACTTTAATATTATATGGCAGGTACATTTTAGCAAGATAGATTATATGTTTCGAGAATCCAACGAGAGGTTTGTAGGAATATAAATAAGTAGCTAGCCTAAGGATAATTTAACAGAACTTTGAAAGCCATCAAATTTTGAGATACGTGGATAAGCTAGAGTGAGAGCAAAGTCTTTAAAAAAAATGTTATCATACAATTATTGTTGGAATTCAGTAATTACTACACCAATGGTTGCAACAAATTTTGAAGAGACAACATCAATCGCTGGAGTTCTGAAACAGCATCACCTCCCAGAAATATGATCGCCAAAATTTTGAAGAGTTGTTACACCGCCTCACTACCTGACAAATATCAACTTATTTAAATTTTCAAAAGCCTTCTTGATTATACAGAATAGTGCCAACAAAGCACATCTAATTTCTGAAGAGGCAACGCACTTCTCAAATCTGTCAGACTATAACAGATTGTAAATCATTAACAGAGAATTTCATTTTGTGTAAGCGAAGGGTCATCTTGTAATTAACGACTGAATTAGTTGAAATACTATATATACACATCTTGTAATCGTGATTTTTAGAGAGGAAGACATAGTGTAATAGAGAAGTGGATTCAGAGTTGAAACTCGGATTTACTGTGTATTTTTTTTACTCTATTTCAGAGAGTGAAAAACTCAGTTTTATTTTAATGTCGGTTTGTTGTAGCAGCTCGAGTTTATTTGTGTGAATGTTGTTTATTAATTCAGTAGAATATTTGTGTTAATTTTTTGGACGCAGGGGTCATCGAATCATTGAAAAATAGTGAGTTGTACATTGTTGTAAAGTTGTGATAGAAAATATGTACATTGATTGTAAGTTGTGTTTTAAGTTGTACGTGAAGTTTTTAGTGCTGCAAAAGGAAAGAGAGGCACTCCCCTACCTTCCCCACAGTGGTATCAGAGCTTGGTTAAGTTTTTAAGAGTAATTTTATTTGAAATGGCTACTAACAGTAGTGTAGTGCAGCCACAAATTCCTGTGTTGTCTAAAATAAATTATGACACATGGTTTATTAAAATGAGAACTATCCTGGGTGCTCAGGGTCTTTGGGAGTTTGTTACGATTGGCTATCTAGAAACAGTTGATCAACATGCTGAGTTGGCTCTGTCAAATGCTGAGCGTGTTCTATTGAAGGAAAATTGGAAGAAGGATAATAAATCTCTTGGTCTTAATCAGCAAGGCCTGAGTGAATCTATCTTTCTAAAGATATCAAGTGTTTAGTCTTCAAAGAAAGCTTGGGACACTCTTGAAACGTTCTATCAAGGTGTGACCAAGGTGAAGAATGTTAAGTTGCAGAACTTGAGAAGAGATTTTGAGAATCTGAAGATGGAGGACAACGAGACTGTTGATTGTTTTATGACACAAGTCATGAATGTTGTAAATCGGCTACGGCAGTATGGTGAAGACATTCTAGATTAGCATGTGATTGAAAAATTGCTAAGATGTCTGCCAAATAAATTTGAAGCGGTGGTTGTTCCAATTGAAGAGTTTAAAAATATCAGTCAAATGCACATTGATGAGCTAACTGGTTCATTGATTGCTCATGAATCAAGAATGAACATGTATGATGATACTCCATTAGAAAATGTTTTTAAATCTTAGTTAAATGTTACTAGAGGTAGAGGAAGAGGAAGATCAAGTAACAGAGGAAGAGGAGGATGAAGTGCAGGTCATAGTGACAGCAAAAATGATGCTGAAAATGACGAGAAGTTACAGCATAATACTCCTAGCGTAAGGGGGAGTAGCAGCAGAACAAGACAGTTAGGAAATCATAGGTATGATAAATCTAAAGTTCAATGTTTTTATTGTAAGAAATTTGGGCATTTTGCTAACAAGTGTTGGAAGAAGCAAGCAGATAATAGTAAGTTGTCTGCACACATGACAAAGGAGACTGAAAATGAAGAGCATCCTATGTTTTTGACTTGTAATGTCACCCAGGAAAGTTCAAAATATATATGGTTTTTGGACAGTGCATGCAGTAACCACATGGCTGGAAATAAGGAATTATTTTCAAGTCTAGACACCAGCATTCAGTCTGAAGTAAAGTTGGGTAATGACTGTTATCACCCAAAAAGGGTTCACTACCTCATCTACCCCATTACATGGCTCATTTGTCCATTTTCCCACCATATTTCCATCAAAAACCCATAAAACCATGCAAAAAGCCTCCAAAAGGCTTAAAGTGCCTCCAAAAGGCCATAAAACCCTCTTTTCCTCTAAAAATATCCAAAATTCCTCCAAAAAAGCAAAAAAGAAATAAAAATATAAAATAATGAGGAAAATGAGGAAGACACCCTAACCCTAAAAACTGCATGGTTTCCAACTATAAATAAATGATGGAGACCCCTTATTCAATATCCACAATCACAGTATCCTGCCTCTGCCAAAATTGCTCGTGAAACCCTAGCTCACCATTGAGCTACTTTCACCATTGAGAGCCCCTTTTGGCCAATTTCCACCATTGGAGAAAGAGAAGAAGCAGCTTGAAGCTCGGAGCCATCGACTCGGATTACCGCAAAGGGCTTCACCAACCTCCTCATTGGAGGTAAGATCAATAAAATAATTCTTTACCTTTTACTTATTTGTGCTTCATACATGTTTAGATTTGACTTTTGATTTCAGTTATAGTTTTTAATTCACATAACATTGAACTGCTACTAAGGAATCCATTGTCCTTAGTAGGTACTCATTCGTACAAGCTAGGGTGAAAACCCTAGCTACAGTTTTGGCGACTCCGCTGGGTTATTTTCTACAATTTTATTTTCCGTTTTTCCTTTCGACTGTCCCTTTCGGCCGCCGCCGACCGTGACTTTCAGCCCCATAGCCGCGGCCCGACCGCGCCTGTTTCCCTCAAACCTGCGGTCCGACCGCACTGGCCAGCCATTTTCCTGCGTCCCGGACGCGTCTTTTTCTTTCGCAGTCGCGGCCCGACCGCGTCTGTCGGCCTCAAACCCGCGGTCCGACCGCACTTTTCGGCCTCAAACCTGCGGTCTATTTTTTTTTTTTTTTTTCAGCCAGAAAGTCGCGACCTGACCGCGGCTGTTTCCCTCAAACCCGCGGTCCGACCGCGGGATTCCGCCACAAACCCGCGATCTGATTTCTGATATTTTTTTTTTTTTTTTTGCCGAGATTTTTTTTTATTTTTTTTCAGGGGGGGGGAATCAGGCCTTTTGCTTCCATATTTCCTACACTTGCCCAGCCATCTGTCCCACCTGCAGCCCTACAGCCTTTCTGGCCCATGTTTACAGAATTGTTTAAAAAAAAATTTAGCATTGTTTATTCAGCATTATTTCAGCATTGTTTATTCAGATAAATTTTGCATGGTATAAATTTTTTCATTCAATTATATTGTTATTTCGGAAGTTGCCCCGGCACTTCCCTTCTGGGTTCAGTTCATAACCTCACCAGCACACAATCTGTCACCTAAATCAAGTGAGACTTAAAAAATACTTAATTCAACCAACATTCTAACCCCACTTGGGGAACATAAAAGAATTTTTGTAGTTAGGTAGGATCAAGGGGATAGGCTTCCAATAACACCCCTTGGTTATTTACACTTGAGACATAGTTGTTGTCCTTTAGGGAACCAAAATCCCCTAGTATTTTTTGACACGGTCACAACCAGATTATCAGAAGGCCTCTCCCTTAGGAGGGTTAAAGTCGTGAGATTGGTTCTGGAGGTCTGAGTGGAATACCGAACTCCATTCAGTAACTGAAGGGATACCTTTCGCAGTTCTCGGAATATCTCTGTATAGGGAATATTGCGGTTAAAGGACCAAGCGGCAGATTTACCTTTCTGTATGTGTCATGAACGGGGTATCTTAGTTGCCATTCTTCTAGGATTTGACTACCCGGTGTCCCTCCCGGTAGGGGGATATAGCCACTTGGCTTACCTACTCGTATTGTCTGACTTGGATTTCATCACCTTGCAGAGGATATGTTTAGTTGAGTCATAATACTTTTAGTTAGGTGTTTGCATGCTCCCTTACCTCCTTTTGGTCTAGTGAGTCCACCTTTTTTTATTTTGTAAGTAACCTGCTGCTTCTTGGTATTCTGACCATTTCTATTGACACTCCGCCTATTGTAGCATGCAGTTACAGTGGGTGTTTTGAGTTGGCCGTTGGCCTGAGCGCCTTATTTTTTGAGCTCTCCTTCTGCACACTCAGTTGCATTAGGTTTTTTTTTTAGCCGTTTTGTAGCTACCTCAACCCACACAGATTTGACATCATTTTGTCACCATTGCTTCCCCAAGACATTCTCGACGCCTCAGAGGCGAGCCCCCACAGCACGGATCACTTGATACCACTCATCGTAGATCTCGAGCCTTGTCACTTGACTCCACTCGTCAGCGGCATAGGACTCCGTCACCAGATTCTGACGCCCCTTATTTTACCTCAGACTCGGAGCCTGAATCCGAGAACACCCTTTACACCGCCCCTACTAGCCCCATGGCTGGCATGAATCCCACTCCCTTCATGGGAGGGACCGTTGGTGGCACATCAACCACTACACCAGTTATCACACCTATCATGGGTATGCCCTCCACGGGAGGCCCCTCTACTGTTCCCCTCACAGTACTGATTCCCGCAGCGGGAATACCTATCTCCACTCCATTAGTGACTCATACCACCATTGGTGGGGTAGGTCCGACCTCCACCGCCTTAGTTCCCCCATTTGGGGGAAACATCCCTCACATCACCCATCCACTTAGGGGCATGGGCCCCAACTTGATCCAACCCACCTCCGTGTCACACCCTCTGTCCAGTTTTCCATACATGGCTAGCCTCAACCTACCTGACCTAGCCATATTAACCAACGACCCCATCCGACACGACCCTGCGTGGCCCCCCATGCCTACCAAGCTCCCCTCTGACATCCCTAAGTTCGAGGGTAAGGCAGGTGAGGACCCACATAACCATATCATGTCCTTCCATCTATGGTGTTCCTCAAATTCCATAGTAGACGACTCCATTTGCCTCCGTTTATTACAGCGCACTTTCACTGGCTCTGCTGCCAAATGGTATATCGAGCTGCCCCATGGAACCCATGCCACCTTTACGTCCCTCGCCTCGACCTTCCTATAGTTATTCCAGTTACCTGTCCGCTATGACGCGGGCATGGAGATCCTCCTACCTTGCCGGCAGAACACGGCTACCCATATCACAGACCACATTCACGAATGGCAGTGACGCCGTAGCCTATGCAAAATCAAGTTAGATGACCGGATCTTCCTCGATTGGTTCCTCAAATCCCTCCTTCCGCTCATTGCTAAGGATGTGGCAGCCGAAAGACCCCAGTCGGAGGAAGAGGCTATCCTTAAAGCCCAGCAGTTCGATCTTATTTACGCCCAGTCGGGTTATCTTTATACCATCATACCTGACGCCCCTCGTGGCGATCCCTCCCAGCACGATGCGCCGGGGGCATCCCACGCTGCCGACGGCATCATTGGCAGTCTCTCTTCGCAACCTCAGCCATTTTCCATAGCCCGTCCTACCCTTGGCCTTGAACCTTCGCGGGTTATATCACAGTCCGGAGCAACCAAGTCGTATGCTCAAATGCCACATCAACACCATTCCCATGGACCCTCATGTCCACCTCAGTGTTTCGGTAATATGACTCTCGCTTACACCCCCCCGGTCGCACCTCAGCCCTACTATCACCAGCAGGTTGCACCAGCTTCTGCGCCGTCACCAGCTCAACCTCATTATTACCAACCACAGCCAGCCCCTGCGGCAAACCCACAACCCGCTCCACAGCACTACCAACAACCTCCTCAAGTAGCTGCACCAGTGCAGCCTCCACCTCCATATTATCCACCGCAGCCCGCTCCCGCACCTGCGCAAACTCAGAATCCACCTACTACCCAAGGGCAGGTTTACGCCCAAGAAAACCCGCCGCTAAACCAGAACAACCAACGCAACCAGGGCCAACAAAACCGCGGCAGAGGCCGCAACCGTGGGAACAACCAACAGACCGAGCAAGCTGGTCAACACCCTAATCCCCCCGCTAACCATAACGCGGCCCCTACCAACCAAAACCCTGATCGCCTGCCCAAACAGGATAAAAACCCTAATTTTCGAACCAACTATCCTTGTTCTGTTTGCGGGGTCTATGGCCACTACACACATTTTTGTCCACTTATGGAGTGAGTTCAACAACTTTTGGCTGCTGATAGACTACGCCAAGGACAGGCGGCTCCTCAAGCACCACCCAATCCCCCACAACCTCAGCAGCCACCTTTGGTGCTACAAAACCCCTTACCAAACCAAGGCTTAGTGCACACTGAACCATTGGCTCCACCTCCAGCTAATGCGCCCATCCAACAAATCACTTACGCGGCTCCTGATCCACCCATATTTGACTCAGGTACCCACCATCTGTTGATGATGTCCTCCGATGAGGTCAACCTCCAGACTCGGCGGAACCAATATGGCTCCACCCCAGAAGCCCCTCCTGCCAATAACCCCGCTAACACTCATCCCACCGATCAAGCGTTATGTATACCTCCACCTCCACTAGATGGAGCTCCCAAAACAGCCCGTTTCCCACTTCGCCGTATCAACAACAACCCCAATGCGCGGGTTGCGTCTAACTACAACATTGTCGATGATTTAGCCCAATCCCCCGCAACCATGTCTACGTTAGAATTCTTGAAAAACTACCCTTCGCAGCGTAAGAATTTACTCTCAGCCATTGGAGCTATCGATCCAAATGATTCACAGTTAATGGCATTTGATTTGGACCAATCCGAACCCCGCCTGCCTTCCAATTTATCATTCCAAGTTTCTGTCTCCATTCGGAATTTTGTCGTCCATCGATGCATTATTCATGAAGGTGCCTCTACATGTGTCATGCCCATCTCCATCTGGCAGAAAATGGGATCCCCCCCTCTCCAGCAGTCCTCTACTGCGTTGCGAGCCTATGACGGCCGTTCAGCTCAACCACAAGACCTATTGACCAATGTCCCCGTCCAGCTGGCTGGAAAAACCGTCCTAATCAACATCGAGGTTATCAATGCCCAACTCGATTATAACCTGTTACTTGGCCGCAGCTACATGTATGCCATGCGGGCAGTCGCTTCTACCGTTTTTCGTATCATGATGTTCCCCCATGAGGGATGCGTGGTCATGGTTGACCAACTTACTTACCACGATCCCAATGCCCCTGCGGCGCCCGAAAATGTCCTCCCCATGGTAGAACAACCTATCTCAGGTGCCACCAACACAGTCGTTTCTTCTATAGGGCTCGTGCTCCCCATGGTTGAACTACCTATTTCGGATGCCACCACCTCATTCGTGTCTTCAGTAGGTCCCGGCGTTTACTCAGATGCACCAATGATCTCAACCTTCCCATCTATTCCACCCCCGTCTCCTACCACTGAAGTGTCCGACCTATGCACCCTGTCCCACATCACGCGGACTCTTACTAATCAAACACCTTTATTGCCTAAACCCCCTTTGGTACCTAGTCACATTGGTGCTACACCCATTCACACCATTCCTTTCCTCTTCCCTCCCTCGGGAGTTGCTAGCGCCCCGGTCATGGCTACCCTCAACCTCCCTGGTTTAACCTTGGGATTACCCGTTTGGTATCTTTCGCCTCCCGTTCGTCCCCCGACACCAGATGTCATCCTGCAACCAGTGCAACCCATTGTCACTACTAATCAACCACCTCCCGGTGTTGCTACCCCGTCATCCTCCGCGAAACCCCCCCCTCTTCTTCCCAAACCCACTGGGGGCAGAGGCCCCCAACCTTACACCGCTGTCCCACCCGCTAAGACAGTCAAAAACCCCCTCTGTGTTTCGTGCTCCTCCCAAATGCGCGCTGTGCGATGAATTGGGCCATGCAACTCACCTATGTCCTCACTTACCAGCATTACAGGAATATATGCAACTGCTTAACGACGACCCCACTATCCCCGTTGTCCATCTAGAATCAACCTCTAAGCCTCGAGACAAATCCCTGCGCACTAACCACTCCTGTGCCTTATGCGGTGTCTACGGGCATTACTCACATCATTGTCCCGATATCCCCGAGTACAGAATAGCTCTCTTTGAAATGAACAATCGGGATCTTGAGACGGCACCACCCACCATTGTGGAAATCCATTCCCCGGTCTCTTCCCCTTCCGGAGAGTTCAATACCACTCTCTTTGAGATGAACAATCTGGATGTTGAGACGACACCACCCACCATTGTGGAAATCCACCCCCCGGACTCTTCCTCTTCCGACGAGGTTAATACCATTTATATGATCTCTTCCACCACTACTCCTTCGTCAACCGATTTGACGACACAAACATTCTGCACTGATGAGGAGATTCTCGAGGCTTCCACTGCCTCGGATTATCCCTGGGATGACATGCACCATCTTTCCTACTTCCTCCCAGAGGTATCCTTCTCTAACACTGCTACCCAATTTGCCGTTGAATCCAAATAATTCCTTCCCCACAAGGTCGACTGGTTCAAGGACCCTATTCCTGCTCCTGACGCCTTCGAAGCAGGTAACATGGCCAACATCTCACCTGTCATCCAAATTGATATCGCTGCCCCCGGAGGCACCCCCGAACTCATCACTTTAGGAGCCTCTTGCAGTAAGCAAGAAATTGAGAAATACAACAAACTCTTCAGAGAATTCCGTGATGTCTTTACCTAGTCCTATACCGAAATGAACCGGTCTTGACCCTGCCATTATAGAGCACCACATTGACACATGGCCTGATGTACCCCCCGTTCGTCAAAAACAACGTCCCATTCATCCCTAGCTACACTTTTGGAATCAGCACGACGAGACCGTCATGATGGTCACCTCGTTGCATCATTTTTTCTACGTCAATTTTTCATTCCTTTTTAGACACCATTAGTCGCCTTGGTTTACGCGCCACTTCGGCCATTCTCCGTTTTTCACACTGTTGATATCGCCGGATTCATTTTTCCGGGCTCGTGATGATGCTTGAGATCATTTCTCGCTCTCACTTGGCACAATTTCAACATTGTGCCCCGACACCTTGTTGCCTCGGTTTACGCGCCACTTCAGCCGTTCTCCGTTTTTCACACTATTGATATCGCCGGATTCATTTTTCCGGGCTCGTGATGATGCTTGAGATCATTTCTCGCTCTCACTTGGCACCGTTTCAACATTGTGTCCTGACACCTTGCTGCCTCGATTTGCTCGCCACATCGGTCGTCATCAGATTATTTCACACTTTTACATGAGCCATCCACTCCTGTCATACTGCAAATGTTTCGTTATTTTGCCACCATTCATTCACCCCACAAGGAGGCCCACTAGTGTTCCCCCCCCCCCTCAGTCCTAGTCATCATAAATATTCCTTGATTGAACACTTCCTCCTTGCCTGGCCATTAATTCAAAGTCTTCTTATTTGCTTTCAGACTCCTTAAAATTGAAAGCAACCACGAGCATGTACTGTCGTGGGCTCGTAAAATCCACACGACAGTATCATTCCATTACTTCAGAGTCTTCTTATTTGCTTTCAGAATCCTTAAAATTGAAAGCAACCACGAGCATGAACTGTCATGGGCTCGTAAAATCCACATGACAGTACCACTTTATATCCTCACTTCTGCTAGTTCCCTAACCCATGAAGAATTCCCCCCGCGCCTCTTGGCGCTATGATCGATCCTCTCGGCAGCACCCCCAATCAGGTCGCCTTTGTTCAGAGTATTCTGCAGTCTCCTGCCATTTTACCCCAGCTTGAGTCTCCCTCAGCCCAATCACCCTCAGATCCTATACTGCTATGATCCCCTTACCACCAGTCAGTCTCATATGCTGCTCGATCATCCCCTCCATCATACTCTGAACAAAGGAAGTTTGAGTCCACCCACTCTACTTGCCCAGTTATTCCCCCCAGTTTTTTACTCCTGCCATCAGTACTATCACAGTTCGGTTTTTCACCTCGCGCTCCTGTCGAGGAAACATCATTGCCTTGATAGTTGCAGGTCTCCCTATGTCGACGACAACCCCTCTATTCCATAGGATAGACCCAGAGGCCCCTGCGCCTTGGACTCATCACCATCTGTGATGAGTGCCTACGGACCATTTTGGGAGGACTCATCATTGCCTCTCCGAATAGTTGTTTCTCACATGCTCGACTTCAGTACCTTATTCGCATCGTTGAGAATCGCGCAGGATGTATATCCTTTCCATTATGTGTCGAAGACCCCGGATTTCCCCCGACTCTAGCACATTGGTGAGTCACTTGGGAACGACCAGTTATATGTTCCCGTGGATGTCCGGGCTGCGTTGGCAATTGTATTCGGAAGCCATCCAGTTCCATGCTTCCTTGAGCACCCAGTTCAGTTCCAGATCAGTATACCATTACACGTATGACCGTTGTCACTTTGATCCAGCAGTTCATTAGTTCCTTTGGAACCACATTCAGTAGCACTGCTATCATTCTAGTGTATCAGTTGTTCAGCTCAGACATGGTCCGCCCAGCAGTATGTTCCAGAGTTGTGTCCCCTCTAGACACTTATGATATACATAATGGTTTTCTATGTATCCTACAGGTTCCTCCTTTCGGGTCTCACAGTCACTTTTATGTATCTTGATACGAGCATGGGTATGCCCGCCTCGTCCATATATTGAGATTATTCCTCATTCAGCCTTTGAGGCCATTTATATTACTTGGTTATATCCTGATACGAGCATGGAAATGCCCGCCTCATCCATATGATCAGATAATTCCTCATCCATTATTGAGGTTATGTACTTTTTAGTCCTTTGCAGGTGGTTCGGGATCGTTGTTCCGGGCTCCAGCTGGTTCTTTCTCTTCTCCACACCCCACGAAAACCAAATATGACTTATGATGTCCATCGGCCATACGATGAGCTCCTTCCCTCGCACATCAGGGGGCAATCTATTATCACCCAAAAAGGGTTCACTACCTCATCTACCCCATTACATGGCTCATTTGTCCATTTTCCCACCATATTTCCATCAAAAACCCATAAAACCATGCAAAAAGCCTCGAAAAGGCTTAAAGTGCCTCCAAAAGGCCATAAAACCCTCTTTTCCTCTAAAAATATCCAAAATTCCTCCAAAAAAGCAAAAAAGGAATAAAAATATAAAATAATAAGGAAAATGAGGAAGAAACCCTAACCCTAAAAACTGCATGGTTTCCAACTATAAATAAATGATGGAGACCCCTTATTCAATATCTACAATCACAGTATCCTGCCTCTGCCAAAATTGCTCGTGAAACCCTAGCTCACCATTGAGCTACTTTCACCATTGAGAGCCCCTTTTCGCCAATTTCCACCATTGGAGAAAGAGAAGAAGCAGCTTGAAGCTTGGAGCCATCGACTCGGATCACCGCAAAGGGCTTCACCAACCTCCTCATTGGAGGTAAGATCAATAAAATAATTCTTTACCTTTTACTTATTTGTGCTTCATACATGTTTAGATTTAACTTTTGATTTCAGTTATAGTTTTTAATTCACATAACATTGAACTGCTACTAAGGAATCCATTGTCCTTAGTAGGTACTCATTCGTACAAGCTAGGGTGAAAACCCTAGCTACAATGACTGTAAGGTAAAAGTTAATGGTAAAGGTGTGATTGCTGTGTATGCAAAAAATGGTGAAAAAAGAACAATTCATGATGTTTATTATGTTCCTGGTTTAATGTGTAATTTATTGAGTGTTGGACAATTGCTGGAGAAAGAATGCAAGGTGTTCTTTAAGAACAAGGTATTCACTATTTATGATAAATATCCAAGTAAACAGTTGACTTCCAGAGTAGAGATGACAAATAATAGAATGTTTCCACTAACTATGAGAAATGATTTGACTAACTCTTTGAATGCTTATAAAACTAAGATTTTAGATCAATCATGGTTATAGCATTTGAGATATGGCCATTTGCATTTTGGTGGTTTATATTTGTTACAGAAGAAGCAGATGGTTAAAGGATTTCCTAGTATTGAGCAGCCAACAGGCTCATGTGAGAGTTGCATATTGGGAAAGCATCATAGAGAAAAATTTATTTCTAGAGTCTCATACAGAGCAAAAGCACCATTGGAGCTGGTACACATAGATTTGTGTGGACCGATGCAAACACCTTCTTTGACTAATAATGTTTATTTTATGTCTTTCATTGATGATTACAGTCGAAAAACTTGGGTGTACTTATTGAAATATAAATATCAAGCATTTGATGTGTTTAAAAATTTTAAAGCTATGGCTGAAAAAGAAAGTAACAGATTTATTAAAGTCTTGAGATCGGATAGAGGAGGTGAGTATATGTCAAATGAATTTATGGAATTTTGTAAATATCATGGAATTAAAAGGAAGTTTACTGCACACTACACTCCACATCAAAATGGTTTAGCAGAAAGGAAGAATCAAACCATTATGAACATGGCTCGAAGTATGATGAAAAAGAAGCATCTTTCAAATGAATATTGGGGAGACATTGTTACTTGTTTAGTGTACATTCTGAACAGAAGCCCCACGAAAAGAGTGAAGGATCGAGTTCCTCGACAATCTTGGAGTGCTAAGTGTAGCAGCATATCTCATTTAAGAATTTTTGGTTGTGTAGCTTATGCACATGTACCTGAAGAAATGAGAAGAAAGTTAGATGACAGAAGTTTGAAATGTATTTTTGTTGGATATAGTGAGGAATCTAAAGCATATAGATTTTGTAATCCCATCACCAAGAAGTATGTCATCAACAAAGATGTATTGTTTAAGGAAGAAGAAGCATGGGATGGGAGCATTGATAAATTGGTTGGTGAGGAAACTGTAACACCTCACGCAGAAGATCAAGAAGAAGAATAGGTCACACTGCATGGAGGACAGTCAACTCCACATACACCAGCAGTAAGGACACTAGCCAAAATGCCCAGAACTCATGAACATGGTGAACCATCAAATATTGGTGTACGGCAAGGAATGGGATTAGAGGTAAGCAATGAATCAAATCCTACATTAGTGTCATTAAGAAACAGAGTCAGAAGTCAAAAGACTAGAAGTTTAAGAGAATAGTATGATCAAAATGAAGAAGTAGATCAAGTTTCAAATTTTTCCTTTATAGCATGTGATCCTGTAGATTTTGATGAATCTATTGAAAAGGATGTTTGGATAAAAGCAATGGATGAAGAAATTGATGCCATAGAAAGAAATAATACTTGGGATCTTGTAGATTTTCCTGAAGATAAAAATTGTATTAGTGTCAAAAGGATTTATAAGACTAAGTTAAATGCTGATGGTAATGTTGAAAAATATAAAGCAAGACTTGTATCTCAGGGGTTTAGTCAACAACATGGAATTGATTAAAATGAGACCTTTGCACCTATAGCCAGACTTGATACGATAAGAATGGTATTAGCTATTGCTACTCATAATAAATGGTATGTACATCAAATTGATGTAATGTCTGCATTTTTAAATGAATATTTAGAAGAAGATGTTTATGTGAGACAACCTCCAAGATATGAGGTTGATGGACAAGAAGAAAAGTTCTACAAATTGAACAAAGCATTGGATGGATTGAAGCAGGCACCTGGAGTTTAGTATAGCAGAATTGATGAGTACTTGATTAGTGAAGAATTCAGCAAAAGTCCAAGTGAGCCAACGTTGTATACAAAGGTAAACCAAGAAGGTAAAATACTGATTGTTTGTTTAAATGTGGATGATTTTATATTCACTGGAGATATTTCAGTAAATGAGTTCAATAAATCCATGAAAACATAATTTAAGATGACTGATTTAGAAATTATGAAATATTTCCTTGGTATTGAAGTAATTCAATCTGAAGATGGTATTTTTATATGTCAATCTAAGTATACAAATGATGTATTGAAAAGATTCAGGATGATGAAGTGTAAGCCAGTTGCAACACCAATTGCAACTGGCACAAAACTTAGTAAGGAAGATGATGGGTCAAAGGTTGATCCATCGTTGTATAAGAGACTGGTTGGAAGTCTCAGGTACTTAACTACAACAAGACCTGATATAATGTTTGTAGTAAGTTTGATTTCAATATTTATGGAATCGCCGAAGAATACCCACTGGTAAGATGGAAAGAGAATACTAAGATATATCGCCGAAACAACAAATTTTTGTATCTAGTATACATCTAATTCAAATTTTAATTTGATTGGATATACTGACAGTG